>VHZZ01001479.1:103195-118929 GCA_009801015.1 Silene noctiflora | reverse complement strand
GATAGGTTGGGATGGTACTTAGTGTTGGCATTATAAGAGTTAGAAAATGTACCGGGAGGATATTGAGATTGTTGCTTACAAGATTGAAAAGCATTTACCTCTTCTATGGTAGCACCACACATCGTGACACCATGACCCGCACCACCGCATCCATCACACACGAGCATTTAGCTAGAGGAAATAGCATTGACTTGTTGAAGAGAGGCACTAGCACTTTTTGCCTCTAGTTGTTGTTGAAGGCTTGCAAGTTGAGCCTTCAACAACAAAGAACACGTTTAAAAGATGAAGTAGCTACAAGAATTTCCTCAAACCTTCGTAAATGAAACACGCATACAAAGAACAACAACGGAATCACAAAATACTGTACTCAAGCATCCAAAAACTGCTAAAACTAACTATGAAACAACAACATCATAAGCCAGACTAAGAGGTTTCCTCAAAAACATAGGTATTATGATCAACGTGCATTTTGCAATGAGTATTTCATCACAAACCTAGGTTATATGAAATCGATCATAACTAACAGTGAACAATAACAATGAAACTTCAACTGCGAGCATAATCGAGCAGAAAAGTAACGCATAGAAATGGATAGAAGTCGAGTGAAGCAAAACAGGAAAAAAAAAAAGAGCAAAACTCAATAATTAAACTAACTAAATAAGTTTCTAACCAAAAATTTAACAGAATAAGCAACAAAATCGAAATCTAGTAAATAAAGGTAAAGGAACATACAAACAAGCAGAGAAACCGATCAAAACCTGCATATACAARAACAAAAATCAGTAATYAAACTAGTTGATGGAAAATTTAACAAATTAAATAAGTTGATCGGAAATGAGTGTGATGGATGCGGAATGAAATMGGGATGAATCGAAATGAAAATTAGSTGATTGAAATTACCTAGATCCAAAAAGAAACTTGGATGATGATGACGACCAGAATYTGATTGATAAAATGGCGATCGAAATGCGAATGAACGACGAAGACGAGCTGAAGGACACGAGTTGAAAAACACGACCTGAAGAGCGAGAAAGTGAAGAGAGTGCGAGTCTGAGCAAATGAGTGAAATTGAAAGGTAAAACGTGTGTTAGATGGGGTTTTGTAGAGGAAACGTGACATCATCTGGTACATCTATAATTTTTTAATCAAACGGTTTAGAATGGTACATCTGCCTCACCATAAAAAGGGTGTCTCACATGATTCAATTTATATATATATATATATAAATAGGATCATATGGGTTGGTCATTTTTTGTGAGTTACCCCTCTAAATCTAGACCATTGATCTAACATAAGATGGATGGCTGAGATTTAATACAAAAGTCACCTTATAAACCTAAACTCATAACTATTTCATTCATTTCTCCTTTAATATTTTAACTTTATCTCTCTCATCTCTCCATAAACCCAGAAAACGAAATTACTGCAAGTTCCATCATCTACTCAATTACTCTACTTCTACGTCATCAGTTTCTGTCAACTACTCATCTGTAATTCCATCTATTTTGCAATTTAACTTCAGATTTGCGGTATGTTACTCTACATCGATTTTTTTTTTTTTTTCAATTTAAGATCTGATTTTTGTTTTTCAGTTATTTATTCTCTTACTTATATCATCATCATTGAATTTCTTGTTCCATCAATTTTTCAATAATTTCTAGGGTTTTGTGTTTGATAGCCTATTTCTACATGATTTTATGCATTTTTATGCTGTTTATAAGGTGTTTCCTACTTGTGTTGTTTTAATTGTGTATTTTTGTACGGATTAAACAATCTTTAATATTTATTGTCCAAGTAATGCATATATATGTTTTGAAGTTACCTGAGTTAATGTATTATTCATACTCCGTTATTATATTTTATAGTTATCTTGTTTGTTATGTTATTCTGTTAATAACAGTTATTGTATTACTGTGACTAAGTTATTGTATTATTCAAACTCAGTTATTGTATTTTGTAGTTATTTCTTGCTTGCAGTGTTAATCAGTTAATAACAGTTATTGTATTACTTTAACCAAGTGATTGTATTATTCAAATTCAGTTATTGTATTTTGTACTTACTACTCGTTTGCTAAGTTAGAATATATTTTGTTAATAATAATTATTGTATTGCTATAACCGAGTTATTGTATTATCCAAATCTAGTTATTGTATTGTTTTCACTTACCCGCTTTCTGTTTTTATTTCTTTCAGTGAGCATTTGTTATCTGCTGGTTCAGCCCTCATCAATAGGCAAGACATGGTGCTCATTGGGAACAAATAGTGGTGGGAGAAACGTGAAAAAAACGGCAAGACACGGTTCTTGTTAGAAGAAATACTTCTAGACGTTGTATTGGAGATAAATATATGTAATATTTGATGTTACTATTGTTATATGTATTATTTGAAATGTTTAAATGTAATTATGATGATGCTTAGATGTAATGTATTGGAGATGTTTAAGTGTAATGTGTTGGAAACAAAATAGTTATATAATGAAAGTAAGTGGTTTTTTTCTTAACCTTGTTATATATTATTATATATTTCATTTTTCAGATTTTGCTATTGCATTAACCAATCGCAATTATTGATTGAATCAAAATATAATGAAATCTCAATTATTATCTTTTGACCTCATTATAAAAGATACAAAGCTGAGTATATTTGAGTTTCATCTCAATACAATAACACGTTTTATTCATTACAATAACTGAGTTTTTACATTGCAATAACTACAAATAACAGACTTTCTACATTACAATAACCGAGTTTCTACATTACAATAACTATAAATAGCAAAGTTTATACATTACAATAACTGTAAATACCAGAAAACATTATTCTCGGTAAACAACTGAGTTAACTATAAAATAACTATATTTCTTCATTAAAATGACCAAGTATATACATCAATTTTTCCTTTGAACGTCAATAATCCGCGTCTATCATGATTCGATCTGCAAAGAACCAAAAAGCAGAATATAACTTATCAGAACACCCAAGAAGTAACTACATGATACAATACTTGAGTCTTAATAATACAATAACTGGGTTAAAGTAATACAATAATCGAGATGTAATGTTTCAACTACTAACGACTGAACAAGAAATTTGAATATATTTGAGTTTCATCTCAATATAATAACACAATTTATTCAATACAATAACTGAGTTTCTACATTACAATAGCTACAAATACCAAATTTTCTACGTTATAATAACTGAGTTTCTACATTACAATAACTGAGTTTCTGCATTTGAATAACTATTAAATAACCACGTTTTTTCATTACGATAACTGAGTTTCTACATTCAACTAGACATTTTAACAAATATTTAGTGTGCTAATCTAGATTACCAATAATTTTTCATGATTATGATAGTAAACCGTCAATCAAATGTCAACGGTATGATAAACAAACAYACTAACGGAGTAGCAATTGAAATAACTCGCAAATAACATATATTGACTTACATAATCTATGCTTGCMTTCATTTTGTCGATTCGCGCTAGGGTTTCTGAAAATTTTGGGGGAAAATTGACGATTGATGCGTGTATCAATTAAATAGAACGAAGATAATGAATTAACTTTGTGTTTTCGACTTGAATTACTCCAGTTTTTGTGAAGATTTGATTGAATAATGTTATGAAATTGAAGAAAATAGGAAAAAGAGAGAGAATGAAGAAAATAGGGAAGAAAAAAAAAGAAATGAAGAATACAGGGGAACATCAAATTTTGGTAGATTAGGGTAATTTTTTTGGTCTCATCTCAGCCCTTGATCTTGTTAGATCCAATGGTATATAAATGCGAGGGTAACTCACGAAAAGTAGCAAACTCACTGGATCTATTTTGTAATGTTTAGTCATACGCCGCATAAAATTGATTAGAATCATCTACCATGAAGCTGCTGTTGTAGCAATTACAGCCAAATCATCATCAAAAATTAAACGGGATGGTAATTATTATTTGGTACAACATTGTGACATTAATTCTTGGCTGGAACCTTGCTAATTAATGTGATTACGTTCCTACACTTCTTGGCAGTTCCCTCATTACTTCGATCTTGAAGTGCATGATAATCAACTTCATAGCCAACTTCACAGCCCAGTTGTGGTTGTAGTACTCATGTTTGCAATTTACATTCCCTCGCTGAGCTGATAGAGTGAAGCAATCATATACAGAGTTGATTCAAGGGTCTGAAAATAACCTCTGGTGTTGACTAGTAGAAACCAGGTCGTATGGTCTGCCGAATGCAAAGTGATTGTTACCACTGTCGTCATTGTATCGATGTTTGAACATCATACTGAGTAAAGCCATGCAGATGAAATCCAGTATATTGATGTGAACCTTGTAAAGTCCAGAAACCAGAGACATGCAAAGGCAGACCAAATTACTGACAACATGACTCAACTTGCCATATTCTAACATCTATGAAGTGGAGCAGGATATATGTCTAGTGGTTGATATCGTAGCTTGTCATTGTGAGGCAATGGATCTTCCTGAAAAAATTCGAGAGCAATAACAAGAACATTAATATATATTTTATAAATCTGGACTTGCAAGTTAAGGAGCAACACACATAACCTTACCACAGTGCCTCAAGGGATAATCATTGAAGAGTATTGCATGGTTTAGCTATTGCTCCTTAGTATAACCACAGCCTATTTAATCGGCCATTTTGCATTATTCTGTCTTTGTTACAGAGCTAAAGAACAGTTTTAAGGAGAAACATCCTTATGGCCCATGAACAAGCGGACAAGTAGCTTTGGAATAAGCTAACGGGCCAGGCGACCAGGGGGGCTGCACCGCCCCTTAACAAGTCTACTTTTTTTCTAGGGATATGCCAATATGGACATATAGTTGAGTAACCCTTGTGACCTATGTTGCTCAGACTCTTCAATATTATATTACCTGACACTCAAACACTTCCATTTAGACCAAAAACATGAATTCTTTTTCCATAATATATAGCCGAATCCTGGACACGTAACAATGTCGGATACTTCTAAACGAGTCCGAGCAACATAGAATGTGACATACATGTGCATACTTGAAAAAGACACTTTATAAACATCAGCGGGACAATAACCTTTGTTTTTCAATCAATACAGAAACCTTATAAACATCAACAATATTTCATAGGCTTCAGCATATGACATGACAAGGGATTCAGATGTACTCAATAACTCAATTTTACGACTATGTTATGGGCTTTTTCCATAGTAGACATTACAAAATTACTGAAAAAAGGTCCGTTAACTTAAAGTTACTTTAAAGTTCTGGAACTTATTTGCAACATCTATAATATAGTTTCATCTGTTCCCTCCCCTTCACAATATGTTCCACATTTCCTATATTAATAACTTCATAATGACGTTCCACATTCAATTGCTTCCTTTTTTGGTAAAGGTAATTACCATCTTAACCTCATGACCATTCCAAAATTACAAGAAATGCCACCAAATCATGGTTTTGATCGCGATCGCGATCACGGTAACGGTGCCACAAAATCGTCCTAGACTCAGCGGTGACGATCAACGTACTCCGAGTTGTGGTTATGGCGGTGATATTTATTTACAAGCTTTTATAGATAGTTTATCAATTATCGACTAAAGTTAGGATTAATTTTATTTAGAATTATTAGTTTGACCAATGCTATAAAATCTTTAAGAGCTTTGCATTACAAAATTTGGTCACTCCAAGTTATAACTTGTTCATTGCGGGTTGTGTCGGGCCGAATTTGCCGATACACGTTACAAATCAGTCGCCTCCTGTTTGTAATTTACCCGATACATCTTGGGATATCTCATATTGGTCACCTCCAATACCAATACGCCTCGAGCGCTACGATACATCTTGGCCGAGATTTTAAAACCAATCACCAATATCTTAGTTTAACCCCATTTGTCGAGCAATTAAGTTTAAATCCGCCAATACGATCAAAGGTAAATAAACCGAGTAAAAAAAAAAATAGAAAAATGATAAATGGAACAAGTGTGTTTGTAATAAACTCAAGCGAAGTAAGAAAAAAAATGTGAATCAAAATTAAAGTGGCAAAATAAGTTGGTAAAACAAAAAGAATACGTCATATTAAAAATAAATAAATAAATCTTTAACTTAAATGATAAATAAATATCTAAAACTCAAACTAAATTTTCGACATGTGGATTTTTAGTTTTTGGATGTTATTGACATATTTAATGCTTTTATTTATTTATTTTTTTATTTTTTTAGAAAATTTATTTGCTCTTTTCGGATTTAGTACAAGTTTTTACCCAGAACTTTTTATATATTAATACTTGTTTCACTTTTAAGGTATTCCGGACCCTTAAGTTTTTACTTCGGTTTTCAAAATCGTTTTAATCTTTATTCTCGATTTAAATTCTATGTTTTATAAAAGAAATCAGGACTTATATTTTAAAACCTATAAGGCTACCTTGGCTTTTGTATTATGTTCCACTCCCCTTTTGTTTTTCACTTTTCCTTTTCTATACTTTCGCATTTTGAGGTGTGCGTTCACCCATGGACGGTTCTAAAGGATGATTCATATCAGCCGACCCTAAACCATTTTGGGATTAAGGCTCTGATGTTGTTGTTGAATTCTCTCTCCAGAATACCCTTTCCCTCGCCCTACTCTCGCTAATTTCCAAAACGTTTATATCGCTTTCAGTCACCCTTGTCCATGTTTGTTTCAATCTTTCGCTTCCCCTAACAACATTATCCATTCCCCATCGATAAATCCTCCTCGGCGGTACTCTCCTCCGTCACATATTGTCAAACCACATTAAATTGTTTTCCCTCATCTTGCCTTCCATTGAAGGAACACCTACTTTCTCTCGGACCACCTCATTTTTGTGTGACCACACATCAAACGGAACATACACATGCTCCACATCTCAGCTACGCTCATCTTTTGTACATGTCAATGTTTTATCGCCTAACACTAAGACGTGCGATAAAATTTACCCTTTAACCTATAAGGTACACCCCGATCACAGTCATCACACATAGAAATCTCGGGGCACTTTTCCACTTCAACCATCCTTTGATTATATAGATCCTAAATACCTAAAAGAGTCTGAACCATAGACTATCTCCCCATCAAGACTGCCTCCATTTCCAAATATTCTGTCTTTTTTCTGCTGCCTCGAGATTCTAACGTCCGTCTCCAAAGCTCCAATTTGCTTTTAGCTTCATCCTTTGTTTCATCAATCAACACAATATTGTCTGCGAATATCATGCACCATGGAACCTCGTCTTGAATTGACCCCGCCAATTCGTCATAAAAATAGCAAACAGCAAAGGGCTAAGAGGAGAACCTTTGTGCACTCCAATTGTAATAGGGAACTCTTCTAGCTTCCCCACATTAGTCTTAAACTCGTAGTGGCACCCTCATGCATGTCTTTTATAACCCCTTTCTTTGTTAATGCCCACCAATGTACTTGTACTTGTCTAGACATTTTATCATATGCCTTCTCTAAAAAAAAAATGAACACCATATGTAAATCCTTCTTCTCCCGATACTTCTCCATTATTTGTCTTAGAGATTCATTCTCAGAATGGATTCAATCACTCTTTGCCATAACTTTGTCAGTTTAATCCCACGATAGTTGGAACCCTAGTGTTAGCATGTGTCCTCTATTAAAAGCAAGATACAAGATTAAATATTAATCCTCCACTTCCCCATAAAACTATTCACTCATTCACAGTTCCCTCCCACAATCACACGCCTTCTAGTCTTCTACCTCTAAAAACGGGTAAAACTAGGCGTGTCGGAGTAACATGTGTCTTTTATGCTTCCTGTCTTCCCTTTGTACATCTGTGTTCTGTGAACTCAAGTGACATGTGTCAGGGTCGGACGTCAGCGTATGACACGTGTCATATTACGTGTCGTCATATTACGTGTCGTGTGGTGTCCATATGCGACACGCCAAGAATGTGACGTGTGAGAGTTACATAGGGAAAGAGTACTAAAATAGAGTCATTTCCTATTATTAGGACATTGCACATAGAAATAGACTCGGTCCTACGCCAATTTGCGACATCTGGACATTAATATCAATTCCATAAACATTAAAGTAGCACAGCACAAAATAAAGACGTTCTGCTTAAAACAAAACGAAGGGGGTACCTTATCTAGATCTATTTGGAATGGCTGTATGAAATCTTCAAACATTATTGGCGAGAGAGTCTGAATTTTGTCCTTAACATCCTGCATGACAGGGAATAATTTGAAAAGAATGAAGCTGAACTGGTAATTATGAGATGTCTCAATGACATGGCAGCGAGCACTTCTAAATTTCAAAGGGAAGGGAAAGGGTGGCCGGAACTGCTGAATTGCTGATTAAAAAGAGGCACGAGTCATTACCAGTCCCGTGATCCTGGATTTTCCCAGCAGCTCAGTGGAAACCATATCAAGAATATGCTTATTTTCCTCCAATGCTTTTGTGGCTAATTCTTCTGTTTCTTCAATGAACTATAAATCAATTTCAATCAAACGATCGGGAGACTATATTAGCTGGGTTAAAAGGAAGTAGCATGAACCTCGGGCAAACATCTACTTATAACTAGAATGTATACACTGAACTGAGTACATTGAATGCATGTACTTATGAACATGAAATTGTTGTTTCTTTTGTTGATTGTTGATTGTTTTTGTTCAAACCAGCTTCAAGTTAAAATTTGATATTTTTGTCATGCAAATTTTCATCAAGTCAGTACATAAAAACATCCATCATCAAGAATATATTGAGAATGACAGAAATACCCTTGTTAATTCTCGGGTGAATAGTTCGGATACTTCCAGCGTCATTTCAGCAGGAATAACATGTGGGTCGTCCCACTATGACAGATAAACAGAGTTACTTGGTTAGTAGTGTCCTAAATAAGAATGCATACATATAATTAGAGCATAAAACTCAGTCACAAGTTGAAAATGCACCCTGTAATTTATCATTTCTCCATCAGGATTATCGCGCCGATCTGGAATCCCTATTGTTCTAGTCAATTCTGTGAGTCCTAACTTGGCATTTCTTGGGCTGATGACCATCTCTCTGGCAATCTGCAAATAACAGTCAACAAATTTTATTAACATTGAATGTCAAACATATTGAGAGCCATTGCTGAATGTAAACTCTTCCTCTCTTATTAACAAGTTGTCCTTCACAGAGATCACTTTTAATCAAGGCCAACATAAGGGTAGAAAGCTGTATGCAAGATGAAGCTAGATCAGTGACAGCCATCATTAAACGAGCGTGGAGTAATAGGTCATTCAAACATCTCTTTCTAAAGGACAATCTTTCATATTTTTCTCTTTTCAGAAGGAAAGTACAAGAGGGCAGCAATCCTCCTTAAAAATGACCTAAAAGCAATTGTTCTGACTTCTGATGACTTGTGTATGTAAAATGCTGCAAATTAATTAAGTATGCCACATCCAGATCGTAGCTGCAAGCTAATCAAAATTATTACATTCCATGAGGTTGGTTTGCATTGTTAAATGAAATAAAAAGATAATGATTTGATATCTATTTCATTGAAAGGTAAGACATATTTGTATACAAAAAAAGCCAACTTAGGTAACTCTACATAACTAAGATACTATTTCAGTAGCTAACTGACAGCTCCTAATTGACTGACTGACAGCCTAAAATCAGTAATATGCACAACTAATGGCGACTAATTGATATTATGATGTTCTGCGTAATATTATGTAATATTGAAATCATATTTTTACAAGTATACCACCACCTGACTACTATTTTATTCTCCCATCCCTGTACCAATTTAGCTAAGAAATTCTTTCATCCCATGTACATCACTAAATCTTTCTCCCTCGATCAATCGATCAATCATAATTTCAGAAGGTTTAATTATGGCCAGTGACTTTGTCTCTCCATCTCCACTATCCTCTCTCTCCCCGCATTTTAGTAGGTTGAGGTAATTTAGACCATGGATACTCCGACATGGCACTTGGGTGATGTATTCCGTATCGACACGATACGAAACGTAATACGATACGTAATACGTATCGGATACGGTGATTATAGACACGATACTGACACAGCAAGGAAAACTTACATTGAAGATGAAGGATGCGATCAGCCTGCAATGGAAGATGAAGGATCTTGACCTTCACCCAGATCTGGTGACATTGGAGTATGTCATCAGTGTTGGGAGAAGGAGAAGATCAAGAAGTTGAAGCCTGATAGTGGGAGAAGGAGAAGATCAGAAGTTGAAGCCCGATAGTGGGAGAAGGAGAAGATCACCTCATAGAGTGATGGTGTGAGGAAAGTTATAGCAGGAGGTAGAAAAAAAGGAGAGAGAGAAAGAGAAAGTGATAGTGCGGCGGGGTTAGAATGGAAAGTAGATTAGGGTTTCTATTTTTCTATGAAAGGGGTATGGGTAAAAGGTTGGTGGATGACAACTAGAGAGATGAATTGTAATATTTTATTAGTATGTTTTATCTCTCAATACTCACCTTTACTTGTAAAAAACAAAAACAAAAAAATTAAAAGCATATTTTTTATTTATTTCTCAGATATAATAAAAATATTTATATAAGACGTGTCATATCCTTATCTATAAAGTAGTCAAGATACTCCTTTGACCGTATTTCCGTATCTATTAAAATTCAAAATCACGTGTCCGATACTCCGATACGTATCAGATACGATACTCTGTTCCCGTGTCTGAGTAACATAGATTTAGACCACACATGTTCTACTTTTCCCAAAACATTGTGCCAAAAACAAATGTATACAGAACAGTTGATTGGAGGGAGTACTTGTTAATAGACATTCCTTTGCAACCAATCCATGTCCCACTTCATGCCTTGCCCCTCAACAGAGCATGCATATGCGTAAGCTGATGTGCCTCCAAAACTCAGCTTGGATGCTACTAATTACCATTCCTGGTTGTACCACCATTTGACAATGAAGGCTATGAGTAGTGACTGATGAAATATGATACTGCAGTGCATTGAACAGGGCAGTAATCACCTTCCTCAAAGAGATTTCATTATTTTCCCAGCACTGCCAAGTATCACCAGTAGATGCTCATAGACCTAGCTATTCCTCAGTCAAAGAGATGCCCTTTCTATTATAAACACATTCATAAAATAAGTGCTCACCGTCTTCTTCACCGATACCACAAATAAAACAATTATCCTCATTGCATATATCTATATTAATAATCTTGCTTGAGTAAGATTTCTCTATTGCATTAACCAGGAGATAAATTCCATGTCTTGGAACATTAAACATGTTCAGCACATATTCATCCCATGCACACAAGTCCAGCTGAGATCTTAATAACCACCCGTCACAGTAGTCATCTGCTACAGTTTTGTCTTTCTGTCCATTACCCATTTGCTATTAATATAGCCATCTTTCAACCTTTCCTTAATGTAGACACCAAAATTTTATATTTTGGTATATGTTCTTTATTTGGTATCTTTTGTATTTAGGGATAATTATCATTAAATATTGTGATAATATCTTACGATATTCTAGGATATTTCTACCTTGCCCTCCAAACTACTAAACTATAAATATAGGCCTTGTGTTTAGGGTTAGGGGAGAGCATGGATTATGTCAAACCAAATTGTAGGTAGGATGGAATAAGTCACAAAACGACCCCATCATATCCCTACGAGATTAAGTCGATAAGACCCTCGTAGTACTATCAAAACCCTAAATCTCTTACAGATGGAATCAAGAGAGTTACGGAACAATCAATCTT
Organism: Silene noctiflora; assembly: GCA_009801015.1. NCBI lineage: Eukaryota > Viridiplantae > Streptophyta > Magnoliopsida > Caryophyllales > Caryophyllaceae > Silene > Silene noctiflora. The sequence continues at coordinate 107,209 of VHZZ01001479.1, read as the reverse complement.
TCAATAATAAAACTCTTGTTTTCCATATTATGTTGTTCCTCTTTATTGTTTATCGCAGGTTTGAAATTTTTATGGTTTACACTTAACCCAGCAAATTTTTCGCAAAGCCCATCTCGAATTTAAGCCAGGTTTATAGCTCATCCAATCACCCCTGTATATATAGGGATGATTGACCATCTTATGCGGAGATGTCAGTCTAGTTTGCCAGCCACCAAGTATAGTTAGCCACAGCAGCTATAATCCACAGCTTATTATGAAAAAACCACCAAGCATCCATACTTAGTTGGTCTGCAGCAGTACTCTACTAAACCACGGCCATGAAATTATTATTCACATTCGCTTTTATAATGAAAATACTAGCCCAGTATGTAAACTGGTTAATACTGAATTCACCAAGAACAGTCTTCCTGCATATGGTAGCTTCCTGCTCCCCAATTCCTTATTCTACTAGCTATTACAGGTTAGTGCAGTTCACTCCATAATAGATACTCTCTTTGGAAGGCCACAACCAAACTTCAGTAAGGAGACCAAATATCACCTCCCGTGTGCACACAACCAAATATCACTACCCTTTGAGTGATGCCGGAAAGGTGGAAACTGAACCAAAGTGGCCGAAATGAAAGGTAGTGTTTCACAAACTTAGTAGAAAGCCCATCCTCTCAATAATGAACATTAGACAACCCAAAGAAACATGGTCAAAACGTTCACAAGATCTTGCACAACAAATTGATTTGGTTTGAATTTTGTAGGCAGTTTGTACACTTATTTGCAGCAAGTATGACACCCAAGATTTGACGGCTGGAAACAAGCCAAGAAAAGTTGTGTTCAAACTCCTCAAACACACAAACATTCATGGAAGTCGACACTCGACAAAGAGACCGATAACCATCAGACACCTTGACTTGTCTTTGCCAAGCTCATTTAAAGCTTCCCAAACATCCTTTTTAGAAAAAAAGACTCTAAGATAGAAGAATCATCTAAGGAAATGGTGCTGAAAGTGTGTCCAGGAAAAAGAGATCTAATAGAGAAATTTTCATACTATGATTTTTTTAGAGGGGTAATAACTTTCCCTAACAAGATCCCAAGTATAAATTATTGTTCACTATAGTAGACCAAAAAATTTCAACTTAACCTGTTACGATCACCTTCATCAATTGGTGTTCAATCTATTAATTCCATCAACAAATGATGATTTTGTAGTTGCTCTTAGCATACCATTCTTGAACTTTATCAATCAAGTGTTCCAATCTTTTATTCAAGTGCCGAATAACATCTTTGCTATTTTGTGAATTTCTTATTTGAGAGACCAACTTCTTAGCTAAGACAAAGTCATGTGAACGAACATGAAATGCAATCATCAAGCTTTCACCAAATGTTAATAGTGAGAAAAATTTAAGTGAAGGAACAAAGTATAAGAAATACATAATATGGAAGTACCAGAATTAAACAACAAAACAAAAAAAAAAATAATCAAACTCATTGTATAAATTAATTTTTTACTCTCCACATCACTCTCTCCAATGCCATATTTTCTTCAATCGCAAAATTATCATATAAAACAAGTTGATTGGTCTTGTCATGACTATAACTCACTTGTTCGCTGTTATCAAATCACCTAAACTGATTTTCCTTCATCTTGTCTTATCTTCTATACTAACAACTCCTATTTCTCCACAATTAACTTATTTTTGCATCAATCTTTTTTCTTTGTATGGCCACACATCCACCATAGTGTAGACATCTTTGTCACATGCATCCTTGGCCAGTTGGCCCTACATTGTTTTATGTCCTCAGACTTGCACAATAATAGTGCCAGCCTAATAATTGTATGTTAGAATTTACCATTTAAAATATGAGATGGGCTCGGATAATATAGAAACTCTATGGCACTCATACACTTACCAAATCCTCTATGACTCTATGAGTCACATAATCTAATTCCTCAACTTTCAGGCAAACAAATCCTAAACACAGCCAAAAAAAACAGAGAAAAGAAAAAGTTAAAAACCTTATACAACCTTCTCAGCTAAGATGGTCGCTCCAACTTTACATCACTTCCAAATATTCGGTCTTCTCCTTATCTTAAAGCTTCAAGCTTCTAAATTATGGCTCCATAACTACAAGTTACTTTCATTACCTCTTTTGCCTCATCAATCGCATATATATCATCTACAAATATAACACCATGTTATATTGCCTAGAATTGAATTCGTTAATTTGTCCATAACTTTGGCAAAGATAATAGCACTAGGGACAGACATAGCCTTGATTCATTATAGTCATAACAGAGAATTATTCTATTGTCCAAACGCTAGTCCATACTCGTACCTCCTTCATACATGACCCTCGTGATAATGTATTTTTGCATAACGCCTTTTTTTTTGCTTAATCCCCTTGGATAATCAATAGAAAATGACTTGGCAATCCATAGAGAAGAGCAGAGAGGCGATGCACGAATATTCAATACATTCCATTAACTGTTAGATATCAATTTCTAAGAGGCTTCTAATCATCAAAGAGATAACTTCAAGCACTAGAGTCATATGCCTTCAGGATAAAATATCGTAGAAGGACTATTACATTAAGTTTATATCATAAAATACCATACAATTTTATAAAATTAATAAAGAAAGCTAACCTTAGTGATCTTTTCCAGGTCGTCTTTTCCTCCATCAGTAACATCGTCACCAAAAACAATACGTTCTGCACAGCGACCCCCATGTGCTACAACCATTTGCATCATCAAATAACCAAAAGCTGTATACCCTTGGTCAACCATGCCTTCCCTTGGGTAGAAGACAGAAATAGCTGTTTCCTGTCAGATATCATCAATATAATGTCAGAAGGGAAGCTATGCAGACATAAATAGATAGTACCAATGTCACGACTATAACTCCCACCTTGCCTCCAGGCAGAAGTTGAGAAAATGCATGCCAATCAAATTTTGGAAACAAATGGGCTAACACAATATGACCAGCTTCATGAACAGCTAGCAATCTCTTCTTTTCAAGTGAGACCTACACAAAATTATCAGTCTAATAATCAGCCAAAATCATAGAAAATTTTGTGGACTAGTCAACATGGGTAAAAGTGAAAAACATACACTTTGTTCACATTTTTGTTGCTCCTCCTCCGTAAGCAGTACACCCATACCCTCGAGCAATTGCTTGTCTAAGACGTCAATAATGTCTTGATGAGAAATTTTTGAATGCCCTTTCCTTACCTGGTTGCCATTTTATCAGTAACAAGGCTAACCATCAGAGGGAGAGCCGAAATGGAAAGAGAGAGGAAGAGGCTGAGAGCAGAGGTGAGGGGTTGGGATACATCCACCTCAAACGTCCACATGTGAAAGACAAGAAAAGATATAATTTAAAACAAAAACAAAAATATATTGAATCAACAGAATCATGCAGGCAGAAATTTTTGCAGCTTTTGATTTCATTACTTCTACTAATAAATGAACCATATTATCTCTTTGTTATTTCACCTTTATGCTTTGATGGATATCCCGACATAGTTGCCATATTTATGTGGAAATATTATGTGAAGGTTATCATGTTCACTAATGCATGGTTCAGGGTTTGGTTGGCCAATCCTCAAATCACATCCCCCAACTGCTCGTTCTGGAATGGAGCTCTGTTAGTCACCAACTTCATTCTATTGAATAAAACATTGATCTGTTACCTCAAGCTCCTTCCCGATCAAAATTTGACACCTAGCAATGCAACACTAGTCATGTTGTCATAAAACTCAATACTTGTGAGGTTATATAATGCTAGAATTGGGCAGCAGAGTAGGGATGGAATGGGCTTAAGGACCACTTAACTCATGTTGTCTTTTTCATTTCTCACTTTTTTTCGTATGTGGCAGAACTATTGCTTACATCAGTCTGATTTTACTTTAATATAAGTTAGCCTATTTCTGATGGAACTAAAATTTAGCAATCCTTTTGGGTTTGGGATACAATGGACCTAAGCGTGGCTCTTAAAACACTTTGACCTTTTCTTAAGGAAG
>VHZZ01001479.1:92053-103185 GCA_009801015.1 Silene noctiflora | reverse complement strand
AACAATAAATAAATAAAATTATCTGTTTATTGCACGGGAAGGTTACGTTATGTACCTTCAACCCTCTTAACAGCAGTGGCAGCCTCTCTAACGCATTAAGGCAATGGAAAAAATGACAATGATGATATGTGTAAGTTTATTTCCCACTTTATGTAAGGTTTTAGTAGTTGGGTATGTGGACTAGCAAGCACCATGTACATAAGTTGATAAGAACAGTCCATGCACAAAATAAGCAGATGATCATTAACTTACAGACATGATTCCTGCTTCATTAACAAGATAGCGGATATCTGCCCCAGAATAACCAACAGTGCGGAAGACAAGCTGCAACGAAATGCAATTAGAGATCTAGCAATATGAAAAGCAATGCCAAATTTCGAAGAATCAATTGGTTATCCTGTGCCATCAAATATTTACGGCTAAATTTTTATTATGAAGGAATTGGGAAATCATGAGATTTCTAGATTCCTCCATTTTTCCAAAAATGATGTCAACCAAACAACCCTCAATTTTGTTATGGGATTTTTTAATTGCAACAGTTTGTAAGGGTTAACCAAATGACACCTAAGACTAGAGTCAGTTAGTTTATAGGGTTCATGTATTGTTGCCTCTCGTAAAATGTGGTCTAGATCAGGACACCATTATAGGATTTTACTAGGGTGTGGATATTCCACGTCCCTTATGTAATATCCTAGGACCTTGTATCATACTATCCTTTGTAAATTATTAATATGGAGTCATAATGATTAATATGATTTTTACCCCCCAAAAAAATATATATATATTTCTGCTGTAGGGCGACAGGGGGTATATGTTTATATTTTCCAAATGATGAAAGTTCAGAAAATGGTCGGTCACCTAACACCATAAGATTTGTTCTTTGAATAAAAACCAGGATGTCAATCTATCATAAACCATGACAGTGCACACCGTCCAGTACCAAGCGCTACATGGCCTACATCTCCGTTGGTGCAATTTGAAACTTAAAATGGGAAGCTGGGAATGCTAGTCACCTTCCCAAAGTCAACATCCTCAGCAAGCTGCTTCCCTGCACTGTGCAGCCCAAATATCTGCACCCGCTGCTTTGCATCAGGCAATCCAATGTGCACACGACGATCTATACGTCCAGCTTGAACAAATTCTACATCTAATTCATCTGGTCTGTTAGTTGCACAGATAAAAATCACTGCTTGTCTAAGTGAGAATCGATCAACACCAGTCTTTACTTTCCTACACACAAAAAAAAAAGGAAAAGAAAAGAAAAAATGAAAAAAAAAAAAAACTGAAATTCATAGATAATCAAGACACATCCTTTCAAGGTGCAGGACAGTAATAAGTTCACTTGTGAAGGGCTGTGGCGCTGTGCAACAAAATTACAATAAATGGAGAATGATACAACCATCTCAAAAATGTTGACACCATGCCATAACCAAAACAACAATCCAACCGCTAAAATTTAGTTGACTACTTAGGCACTGATGACCCACTCCCGAGAATATGAGACCATGGTATTAAAGGCCACAACACAACTATGCCAAGTGACCAGGGTATTAAATCTAGGCCGCAACTAAGTAACGCCGCCAAGTTATGAAGGTTACTGCAGCCGTATTTAGCATTCGTGGCACAAAGACTGAGATCAGACCGTGACAACAAACGAGATTTAATACCATACATGAAACGCTGAAAAGAAATTGGGCAATAAATTGAAAGTGACTTTACAAACAAAAAAACCATAGAGCATCAGCCGCCAAGTGTCCTCAATTAATAAATCTAATACTACAAAAGCATGGCATAACCAAAGCACAAGCAAGACACATAACATCAGCCTCATAGAGCAACAATGCTAAACAGAGTTTTTGGAAGGGGTTTTTTTGTACTACGTCCTTTTCTTTTTAGGAGGGGCGGCGAGGATGTCGTAGGTGAACCATGATGAGAAGTGTAAGGAGCTTGTTTTTTTTTGGTTATACACTCATCCACTTCACGTCATGGTGTGAAAATTCTCGCTACGTATGTAACAAAAATTCACCCTGCCAGTATGCTATCCTGTTATAGAGCGCCCTATAAAAAATCGCCGCAATAAGCAATAATTCAAAGTATTGCCATAACTGTACCGGTTCTCTGCCACTTCAAATACATTACCATTATTTTTAGGAAACATGTTTTATTGTAAATGGTGTACGTATCTGTGAAAGAGTCATAAGAGAGAGAAGATGGCTACAAGCCTACAAATGGAAAATCAACACTAATTTTAAAATCTTAAGTGAAATTTAGGGCATTTGAGAATTAGGTTGTTGAAATTACAGCCACAATGGTGGCCTGTTACCTTACACAAGTGACAACCAGATAGCAATATTTCATAACCTTGACGGATACTGCATTTTGTACCATGCTTACCACAATCCTGTTGACTTGAATGTTAATTCTTATTGGATGTTTACAAGCATGATTTAAATATGCTCTAAATCAAAGGATTTTACAACTTAAATAAGTCCTTATTAGTTGCTTAGTTTTGAACTTGTATAAAAAAATCTTGTGAGGTGATCAAATTTTTGAGTTCATAACTGGCTATAGATGTCAAAGAACCTTAATTTTTTCAACAACTGTACAGTCTCGTATCTACAGACTGGTACGTTTTCTCAGAGCTGACTTAACGGGTTCATGGCTTACACACATATTAAGTAAAGCCCTCTGCATCTGACAAACCGAGGCACACAAATACATATTCCTAGAAACGATTCAGACTGCTGCTGAAATAAGCAAAACCAAGAGACTTACTCCCCATCCAACTGAGAAATTAATGCCTCATATGTTGCTTTTCTTCGTGGATCATTATTACAATGCCTTCCTGCAATCGCATCGATTTCGTCTATAAAAACAAAGGACGGAGCCTGCACAATTATAAAGAACAAATGTTATACCGTTATTGCAAGTATTTTGCGCTGTGAAAGCAAATGGGGACATTTGAATTTCCAAATAGAGAAGATCTATCTAACCTCCACTAAAAGAGAGAGAGAGAGAGAGAACTGAGACAAAAGTTCAAGTAACTCTTTGCAAGCTGATTAGTTTATCTTTGTTACCAAATTAACTGATTTGTTTACCTTCTTTACCAAATTAACTGATTTGTTTAACTTTTGCAAGCTGCTTTTGCTAGTTTATCAAAAAAAGAGAGACAAAACCTCCCTCCGTCCGGGTCATTCATTTACCTTCGTTACCAAATTTCCCCTCGCCAAAAAAATAATAAAATAAACAATTGACTTTTTGCAAGCTCTTTCCAATCATCTTGCTTTTGTATTTCTCATATTTTAGCGTCGGCAACTTAAATTACACATAAGATTAATAAAATGAGGGAGAATTCAAAGGATTTAAGAGATCACAAGGTCTCCTAAATATCACTTGCTTTATGTCGTAGTATACTTTCAATTGCCAATCAGTCTATGAAAGGAAACATAAAGCATGGGTTGCAATCATGGTAACTTCAATAAATCACATTTCATGTTATCATGCCATACGCCTAGCTGAAACTCTTTCAGCAAAAAAAAAAAAAAAAGAAAGAAAAAAATCCCTCCATCCTAGTCATTTGTTTACCTTTGTTAAAAAAATTCTCCTCGCCAAAAAAAAATAAATTAAAATAAACAATTGACTGGGACAGAAAGAGTATTAACCTCCTCAACATATCACCTGCTGACCATGGTTTCACTTGAGAAATTAAACAGATGATGAATTCTAGTTCTTTCAAAAAGAGAACCACCAATAAAATTAACTGATTTGATAAACTAGCAAAACCAGCAGAAAATTCAGCCTACCATCCACATTACTCGTAAGAGTAGAGTCAAGGTTAGTATTTTCAATATTGTTTTCCTTTCCTTTTTTCCTTTTCATAACTATACTTCTCATTGATGGTTTAAGATGATGATTCATGTTCGTCGACTTCAAATCCTTTTGGGATTAAGGCTCTTTTGTTGTTGTTGTTGTTGTTGTTGTTGTTCTAGTAGAAGAGCAGATTACAAGTAGAAAGCCAGCATTAAGGGAAACTGAAAATAATATTCTTAAATTTACACAAATGAAAAATAAAGAGAGCAATATAGATTACATTTCTTCGCGCAGTCGAGAACAAGTCATTGATCCTTGCAGCGCCACTTCTCTCACTATCCGTAAACTCAGCACCAGAAGCAAACACAAATGGCAAACCACTTTTTTTTGCTAGTGTTCTGGCAAACAGTGTTTTACCAGTGCCTGGGGGTCCTGATAGAAGAACACCCTGCCACAGACACAAGAGGAAACCTCGATAAGATCATTCCGAAGCATAAAAGATACTTAATACATACATTGAGCTTTTATTTGATAGATAAACGAGAGAAGATTAAAGTTAAAAAGTGCTCCTAGCCCGAGAAAATAGATACGACCATACAAGTACATATTCTCTACATATATTCTCTATAGAGTTAAAAAAAATAAGAGCTCTAAAAGATGACAGAATGTAAGCAACCGGAAGACTTCTGGCCATATCCCTTGCTAACTACTATGCATAATATAAATTCGGTTTGAAACTTGATCTCAGAATCGACCTCTGCAGCCTAATCTGACCATTTGCTCAGTATGCGGTCGCAGTAAGCTTAAAGATCATGATAAGTTATACGTATTTTAGTGCCGCAATCAATATTCAAAACCATGCTAGTGTGTGCTCTGCTATAATGCTACAGAAACGCATAGCCACTTGTTTTTGGCTTAATGGATAGTAAGTTAAGCATAGAGAACCGGCTAGATTAAGTAGCAAACTAGCAACTGCAAAGAGCTTGTTAAATTATTCTAAGGAATTGAGGTGGCTCCTGCAGAGGACTGAAAGTCTATTCAAGTGCGCATTTTTTGAGCTGGAATACTAGTTCTTGTCTATTTTCTTACTCCGAAGTCCGAACTCCTCATATTACATTGCCACTGTGTTTGACATTAGACACTCAGAACATGGTTTTACACTAGTGAAACTTTATTTAAGCCAAGAGCATGTGAATTTTCATAAACACAGCTGAGTCCGACACTTGGACATGCACCCACGTCAGATTCTCTAAATATGAAGTCGGAGAGAGCTTAATTTGAAAAACTTTCAAATGTCAAAAACATCCTTCTGACATTCACAGTCGTATGTAATAGTTTGTAAAATGTATAATTTGTCTTTCTTGGCTCGGTTTCAGCTACAGTCTTGCTCAACTTGTAATAGTCCTTTTCTTGTCCATCCTCATAGAGAAATAAAATCTCCACTTTTTCCAAAAGAAAAAACAAAAAAAGGAAAGTATGCTGAACAACATCAATAAAATGAGAAAAGTTTCATACGTGAGTAAAGAATATTACCCTCACAAATTGCACCCTTTTTTCATAAAACTGCATGGGGTTACTCAGGTAACTCATTATTTCATCCAGAAGATCCCAAACATCGCCTCCTAGTATTACTTCTTTATACATCGACTTTATTTCAATATCTTCCCTAACAGGCTGGAAAGGAAGAGATGGAATCAGAAAAGAAACTGTTGAGCTACACAGAGAAAATGTACACTTTTTACAAGGATCTAAGAGAAATACCGAAACAAAGTTCTCTGAATATGCCAAGTCAAAGAGTTGGTTGTACTTCTTATACAGAAAACGGCTGGACGTAATATGCAGAAGCATCAAGGACTCCCTCATAAACCACAGAATAAGAATTCCCGGTAATAAAGCAATCAAAACTTTCATAAAATAGTGGATTTGTCGTTTTTGAAGAAGATCCACTTCAACGCCAGAATTTGAAATTGTCTCGAACAAGTATGGATCAAGCGGAATATCAACCTACAACAATCATTTGATCGTAGTAATAAGAGATAGATAGATGCTGAAGAACTTCGAGGGGACCAGAAAAGATAAGCCATGAAACACATGGTACTTACAACATATTCCAGAGGAAAACCTTCCTTCATAGTCACATACAATCGCTTCAGATCTTCAGTAAAGACAATAGCTGCAACCTGTCAGCAAAACAAGCACACAAGCAGATAATTAGCACTTTAAATTTTTTTGCTAAAATAAACATAGTTACGTAATTTATTTTCGCAGTATGCTAAACTCTCAACGTTGTACATTTTTCCCAAAAATTTGCATTTGCATACCCTTGGCTTAAAAAAATACGTAATCTCTCTCAAATCCTAACCAATCCACCTCTAAGGCTCTATATACATCATCATTGTTCAATAATGATCATAATTCAATTGTAAAATAAGTTTTTGATTCATTATTACTTTTTTTTGTTTGTTAATTTTTGAAGGTTTGGGGTTTTTCTGGAGTTTGCGGTGGTGGGTTGGTCGGGTATGGTGCCCAGTCAGCATGGGGTCCACGCTCTCTCGGTCAGCAGGTTGTGGTGGTCGACAGACATTGGAGGGCCACAGATTAAATGACCTGAATTTGATTAAGGAATTGAAGAGCCATCGAGTCGGAAATCTCAATTTTAATACTCCTAACATAGGCGTTAACATAGAGAAGTGCAGGTCCGATCACACTTGAGATATGTGACTTGTTAATATAGAGAAATGCATGCTAATATAGGGAACTACAAGCTTAATAAAATAACCTATGTCGAGCTTGTTAATACAAAGAAATAACCTATGCGGTCAATCTACGAGCTTGTGTCTCTAGCTTGACCCTACCTTTGATGACAACATTCTTTTTGGGTTTTTGCAATGGGTTTCAGGTGGTTTAAATGGCGGGTCGTCGCCGCAAATATGAAGTGGTTGACAGTATGGGGAATGGGTGTGGGTTGGGAAAGACATGAGAGAGGAGAGGGATTTTTTAGAGACGAGGGGAAATGAGGGAGGCGAGAAATGCGTGCGAAAATCAATATTGCTCTTTAATTTATATTCGATCTATTTCACAAAAAAACTGATGATATTATTCCATAATTGAGACATCCATCATGTAAACAAATATTAAAACTCTCCACTTCTTACCCGCTTGAAAAAGAGATGCTAGCAAATGTAAACAGAATTGAGAAATAAGTAATGTTATTCTTAACTTTGTTGCAAGTCTCAGACGCGGCTATTTGTGAATGAGAGACCGTCTCATTCTATTTTGGCATGAGGCTAATCCATTTAACCAAAAAACGCACTCGTCGACCCACTACTGAAATAAAAGAATACCTAAATCCTCATATAAGTCACTCTCATGAGATTGTCTTATAAGAGAATTTGTTAATCTGAAAAGCATCATGTTCTTAGTCTTACACAAAGTGCCAAAGTGTATCGGAATGTCTACAGGCAGTAAAGTGAAGTGTTGAAGTAACACAGGAAATAATTACTCTTATGAAAAAAAATAAAAAAAATTAATAGTTACTACCAAATAACTTCCTCACTTCAAATCCTAATATTACAAATTACCGCACTAAATGCATATCAAATAACAGCCTGCTCAGACTTTGGGCTGTTTACTTCATGTTGCATACATCTTGACATCGCAATAAAACCAATGAGAGCGGGATGTGTGCAGGATAGTGGATGCTGGCAAATAGTTCAACTACTAGAACTCTAGAAGCATAAATCAAATTTTCTAATGGTGTCCATATTCTGTAACAGGAAAATTAGGACATCTATCTTATTTCTTAACAATCCAGCTATATCACTGGATGTGGCAAAGGGATGTAAATGTAATTTTCTTATTCAATTATTCTTACACAATTCCATCAACGATTTTGTGCAACCCAACTAACTAATAAATGCTCCAAAAGTGGTTGACCATTTTCAGTAAAAAGCCTCTTAAAGACAACTGGCCCCAAAAGAGGTTTGACCTCCTCCTGAACCTTCGCTTTCCAAAGATAACTGGGAGCTGTAAAGGAGAAAGGAACTAGTGTTTCAAATAGAAGCTTAAATAGAAACAGCATGACACGACTACAAGAATTTATCAGACAAACTCTTGGATCTAGATAACTTATAAAGTCTGCAATCCTCTATCCCCAACAAAAATGGTGCCCACTTACGAAGTTATGAACGGGATAGCAAGCTTAGCAACATTTCAGCACATATTTGGTTTTTTACTCTCAGATTCCTGCTCAGAGACTAATCCAAACTAAAATCTGATTTCTCATTCAATATTTACTATGTCACAAGGTCAATTGATTCTCTCAAACTTTATATCTATTCTTCTGTTAATTGTATTTGCCACAATGTTAATAAGAAAATCAGAATCATCTCCTAGAGTTCCAAACCTCCCCTCAATCACTCTATGATGACCAAATTGCACCACTTATGTAACTGGAAAGCCATGTTATCAGAGGCCATCAATGATGGCGCGAGTAGGTAGGCACAAAAGCAACGTATAATGTTTAACCACGTCTTATGTGACACTAAAATATTTTCAATTTTAGCATTGTTGCCATGGTATTAAATCTAGGTGTGAGCCTTGATCTAAGGATTGGTTGGCGCAGACTGGTCTCGGTTGTTGTGTCATGAAGCGGCTGATACCGCGTCAAAATACTATCACTCTAACCTTCAAAACTTTGATAACTCGGTTGTTGCATAACAAGATAAGAGATTGCTAGTTCATATTTACCTCTGAGGTATCAAGTTTTTGGAGAAAGTAGATGTATGGCAGTTTAGGCCTGTAGCGCCACCAACGTTTCGAGATCCACAAAGCCCTTGCTCCTTGTGCATCTCTTGCCTTTTCCTCTACATCTTTCCGGAGACTGTTCTCAACATCTTTCATGTCAAATTCGACGGCATATTTAGCGTTCAAGGAGCTCATCTGCTCACGCAACTTCTCCTTTTCCAGAATTTGTGCCCATGCATGGAGCCTTTCACGCCATGATCCTTGAAGTTCCTGCTCGTGAGCTGTCAACCATGAGAGATGTAAAAGTCAAAAGATCTGGCTATGAAGATAATTTTTTCGAAGCAAATGCCAAGTAGTGAAACCTTTCTCTTTTTTTGAGAGGTTGTAGACATCAAAAGCTCTAATCTATAAAGCGAGCGCTTCACACACTATGACATCAAAAGACAAAATAAAAATGTTCATTGCACATACTACTATACCTGACTTCTGTATTTTGCACAAGAGTTTACAGAACCAATAAGATTCGCTTATTTTCCTAGAAAAGTTGATGGTACTTTGACCAGCAAGATAACAAGAGTATGTGACTCATAGTGACAGAGGTGAAATAAACAAGCACATGGTTAACATATAAGTCCACCTGAAGCAACAGTATAGCAACGCATCTAGCATTAGTACTGCGATGAAATTGTCCACAGTCTGATTTCAATTGGCCATGATGGCAGTATGATATGCTATTGAGTTAGAGAAGTTAACCCAAGATATACAAGTCCCATACATAATCAGAATGATAATAACACCATAGCCTGCGGCTTTCCAACTAAATATCAAAGTGATGAAACCCTGAAGGGCAGAGCATATAGGAGATCCTACACTTCCTAACCGAATATCGAAAAACAAGCAAGAGAGTTAGTGTTTTGAAGATTGAAACCTGTTGTTAACAATGTAATTTGATTTGGCTAACCTGAAACCCCGATCTCCCTTTGTACAACCTTCTTGTCTTGTTCACTCAAACTTGCATGGCCACTGATAATTTCTTTCAAGTATTCCAGTGGGCGTTCCGTGTCATCATTCCATGCATCTTCACCAACATAAGAAGTGTCATGAACCATAGTGCCATTTGGTCCTTGAATAAATTTCTTGATTTTGAGTCCTTTAGGCATCGTCTTTCTCCACATGCCCTTCTTTACCCTGCAGTTACAGGGATACAATTTGAAATTCAAACACTCGATCCATGTTGATTAGAAAATAGACGAGGAAGTCCCATTGAACTTACTTGGTGACATTGTCTGGTGTGGGAAGAGGAATCAAGGCGTCCATATATGCATCGGTAAGCTGTTTTGGGTGTTGGGCAATTGTGGGAGCTTGAAATGCGGCATAAAGTTTTTGAAAAGAAAGTAAAATAGCAAATATATAGAGGAGCAAGGCGGCAAGTCGTTTAGGTTCCCAGGTATTTATGTCCTGGAGAGTTAATCACATGAATAATTTAGGGTTTATTGTATGATAAGAGTAATTGAAAAGCAAGCAAAACAAGAAGAAATAGAGATGATGATGATGATGATGATGATGATGATGTTGATGATTACCTTCCAGTTATCCCATTTATTCCAATTGAGAAACTCAAAGCTAAGGCGATTAAACTCGGAACGAAATAGTTGAAAGGAGGTGGGAAGTTTATCCCAGGGATTGGGATTGGGATTGGGATTGGAATTGGAATTGGAAGCACGAGGTAAGAACAAGGGCCTGGTGTTGCGGTGGCGGCGGGGAATCCTGGAGGATTTATTGTAATGGCGGCATGGTGGTAGTAATAATGGTGAAGAGAAAGAGGGACATTGCAGTGACATTAATATTGAGGAGGACATCTGACATGTATTTGTGTATGCTGAGACTCACTTATGGAGTGTGGGTTTAGCTACGTCGCCTTGGAGACGGACAGGATGCTGTCTTTTACTCTCTTCTTCACTCTTCACTTCATGGATAATCTTTTGCTCTCTTTCCACTTTCCACTAATTTCGACTACTCTTTCTTCCTTTTTACTTCTCACAAATGTGGGATTGGAACCCGATTGGACCCGAACTAGGGTACGAAAAAATAGTGGACCGCACTTAAAAATTCCAGATTCAACACAAAATCGGACTGGTTGAACAGGAATTTTTCCATACTCGCTTACTTACGTTAACTTTATATCGGATTTATTAATCAATATCAATCAATCAATCAAAATATATATACTAATAAGGAAGCTTTTTTCAAGCGATTTAAGAGTCTTCATCTTTTACGAACTACTTAATTTAAAAATAATTAATATAAAGATAAAATTTAGAATTAGAATATAAATTATAGCTAATAAAAAATATACGGAATTTATTTTCGCAGTACAATTTTTACTCATTGCAGTACTTTTTGCACTAAACTTTCCATTTTTTTACCCTTCACTAAAAAACATTAACCTAATTCTCTCCCTTCTCTCTAATGTTGAAACTCAACCTTCTTCAACCACATTAAAATTGTTCAATTATGAACGATTTTTCATATGACGAACATGTATTTAATTCGTTAATCCTATATTAATTATTAAT
>VHZZ01001478.1:47183-62602 GCA_009801015.1 Silene noctiflora | reverse complement strand
TTAATTGATTCATTATAGGAGGAGACTTCGTAGAGGAAGCATTCTGATCTATTGCTTGTGTCCAGATTTGCTTGTTGAGGTAGGGTTTTCCTACTTAGTTGATTGTAGAACTGTATATTGTATAATGTGATGGTCTTGTATTGTGTACTGTGATGTGATTATATGATTGTGACGATGTTGTGATGGTGTTGTTGGTGGTGGATGGTTGTGTTGGGTGTGATTGAGATGTGATCGCTATTGTGATTTTGTGAGCCATTGTGAAAGGTAGTCTCACCCCCATTGTTCGCCTCCTGCGTTCTATTAGCGCAGGAGGGATGTGAACATTAAGGGACTTGGGTTATTGTGGGTGCTTAGGTGGTGTGGCTGTGGTCCTCACTGGCAGGGCTACACACTTCGATGTGTAGTCGGTTACTTGATGTGTGGTGTGTGGTGATGGTGGCAGTGTGGTGTTTGTTCCGTTTTGTTTACATTGCT
The DNA here is from genome assembly GCA_009801015.1 of Silene noctiflora. NCBI lineage: Eukaryota > Viridiplantae > Streptophyta > Magnoliopsida > Caryophyllales > Caryophyllaceae > Silene > Silene noctiflora. The sequence continues at coordinate 62,128 of VHZZ01001478.1, read as the reverse complement.
TACTGTATATATTTGTTACGTTGACTGACCCCGTATTTGTTTTAAAAACTGTGGTAATCCATTCGGGGATGGTAAGCAGTTGGTTTAGTAGGTATTGATGATGATGACTGTTGACTATGCGGCGTTGTTAGCAGGCTGGATTCTTCACGAGTTTTGTCTTTAGCTTCCGCAGATTTGTTTAGTTATCACTTTTGTTTTGGTTTGGATTTTGTACTCCGATTGTAACACCCCCATTTATACAGGAGCCTTTAGCAAGACATTCCCGAATAAATAAGGTTGTTACCATCTCGGTTTCCCGAGGTAGTAATAACAAAGGTAACGAAACAACAGTACTTTCATAAATAAATATTTTAGCGTCGAGGCTTTAATTACAAACAATAACAAGAGTACTTAAATTATTAAAATATATCGCAATGGAAAGTAAACCGAGTCATTAACTAATGTGGTTTATGCTTCTAAGTTTTCTTGTTGCCTCACGTCATCCAGCTCCCCGCTTTAACCTACTGAAGTCCTGTCAATCAATCTGCTCCCCAAAATTGGTTCATCACAGGTATTCACGAATACACGGTCAACCACGAGGTTGAGTTGAATATACTTAAACAACACACAATACAAATGCAAACAATATGATGAGACTATGAAACTGATGCACCTCCGCATCATGACACATCACACACTTCAGTCCACCCCGTGATCACAGCCCGATTCACCCACCTCGCCATTCCCTAGGCCAAGGTACAACTCAACCGTCGTTGAGATCTAGGACCGCGCCTGAGGACACCATGGTCAGGCCTGCAGACAAGCCATGGGCCTAATCATAATAATCATTTTCAATTCCATTGTCTTTCCGACAATCAACTCCGACATTCGACTCAATGCCAATGCATGCCATGCCAATCAATAATTAAACAATGCATATAATCATGCCAATAATCCTTATCCATCATCATAAATAATCAACAATACAGTTGCTCATATCATGTCAACTCAAACAATGCAATCTCATGCATCCAGACCATATACAATTAACCATCATCCAATATTCATATAATCCAATCAATCACAATAATCATATATACAACACAGTTGAGTAGGTATATCCTACYTTGCAGCTTAGCAAATYCCGTCAKCAAATCCAATCAACAATTAGTAATATTCCACCACGAACTCGTCACCTATAGACACGTATTTAATAAATAATTCATTATTCGATTATCGTATTACTTTACGAATTACATTACTTATTAATTATTAATTATCATATATGAATTATACGATTTATACGAATTACCGTCGCGTAATTAAAACGAATACCAACTAAAACAAGTCCCTCCTAAACCGTACCAAACACACGCCCAAACCACGGCCTTATACACGCCCTTCGACCACCTGACCCACCGTGGCCAGCCACCCTGCACCACGGTGGTCACCACTGACCAACTGGTTCCCTGCCTAGCCAACCACCGAGCCAACACCATCAACCCTAACTCCCTTCACTCACACGCGCAACCAACCAGGAACCCCAACTCGAAACCCCTCGCAAACCACCACAACAGCCACCACGCCACCACCGGCCATCACCCACATCGCCTCTGATGTATGGTGACTCTAGTGGTGGGGTCCAACCACCCTCGACATAGCTACGACCACCATACAACTCGTCTTAAGACGGGTTTACCAAAAACAAACACCTTCCCCTGTTTTACGTAATTCCGGCCACCACACGCAACAACGGCCACCAACAACCACCACGACTACAACCTCCTGGTCGACTCAACCCCTAGCATTCAACCAAACCATCCCCAGGTCAAACGGTCAAGTATTCGGATCCCAATTGCATTCGAAACCCGCGACAAATAACCACCCTGTCCCCGTCTGTTCGCTTCTATTCCGGCCACCACCACTGCCGTCGAAGGTCGACCCTAGATCAGACTATGGTCACGGTAGTCCAGGGTATGGGTCTTGGTCATAACACTGGTCCTATATGGTTCGTATAGAAATTGCGTCGATCTCTAATACTAACTGTGTGAACGATTAACGAATTAATTAGAAATTACAAAACCGTCTTACCTTCTTCCGATTATGCGAAGTTCTCTTAATGCTAGATCCCTCTCAAACACGAAATCCCAGAATTATGATGGTAAAGGTTAGGGTTAGGTTGATTTATTTCCTTTTATACTAAGCCAAATTGATCCAAGCCCACTATAAGAAAACCCGATTACTAACTACGACATTATTATTAATTACCCTCTCATTACTAATTATTATCCATTATTATTATTTATCATCTATTATTATTATTTATTATTAAATCCCGATTATTAATATTGTCTTATAATTAATTATTATCATCGTCTTGTAATTAGTTATTATCTCAAGCCCTTTTAATTAATTATAAACATTTACGTTCATTATTCATATAAACTGTATTAAATTACGGGATATTACAACGATTTATGGAGAGTTTTGTAATCACTTAAAATTATATTTACTTTTAATGTTTCATTATGGTTACTATGATGTCCACTGCCTCGGAAAATCGAGATGGTAGCATCCTTGTATTCGGAGGTAGTCCTTGGTAAGGTGTCTCGGAGTATGGGGGTGTTACAACTGCACTCATACGAGTATTATTCTTTCGAGTAGAATTCGTATCAACTATAATTGAAATTTTGACATCGATGGGTGTCGAATCTAGGTCATTGATAGGCGTGTCGCACACCTAGCAATGATAAATACCCTATTAACAAATGAATGTAGTAATAGGGGTCGAACACAAGGAGAAGGGAGTTGCTAAATAAGTTGTCATGGAGAGAATTCTATCTAGGTCGGTTCTATTGGTTTGATTGGTAAAAACTTGTAAATAAAATGATGTAAAAAATAATGATAAATGAGTCTAGGGAGTCGGGTCACACATGAAAATATGTAAATGATCATGTCAAACTCGGATTAGATATTATCGTTAATTGTTTAGGCTTAAAGACAACCACCTCTCGGGATTATTGTCAACCATAGAACGGGTCCTAACGAGCTCCCGCTATGGCTAGGTCGGTCTACTAAAACATGTTTAGTCTAATTCATTTTCGTGCCTCTCGACTTATAAAAATGAATTAACAAATTTATTCTAAGATAGTGATCAATTACCAAAGATTAACAATAAAATACAAGCATATGATAGAAACTATTAAACAATTATAAAATCTTATTTCAACAATTGCAAATACTATTTATGCATGACTTCCCTAATCCCTAGACAAAGGAACTACTCTTGCATAATGAAAACAAAACTAATGACAAATGATAAGATAAACATGTTAAAACTAACTAGTAAAGGAAATGACAAATGAAATAACGAAAGTAGTACTAGAAATAGAATTACCTTAATAATGAAAATGGAACAAGGAAATGAAGAACTAGATAACAAATAGAAATAACTTGAAATGTAATTTGTATTGTAACTAGAAATGCTTAAAGAAATGTTTGTAACGACTAAAGAGAGCTAAAAGAAATCTACATTTTATTCTGAAAACTAAGCCTAAAGCGTATGAAAAAGCATAAACAAATGACGGACTCAACGCTTCCTTATATAGGAGTAAAGAATTGAAACGTAAATGAGTAAAGAGGGGTAACCCCGATCGGGGACACCCCACCCCAATCGAGGTCGTGGTGTTTTCGGTTTTCCTCTTAATTCCCTCTTAACTCCTTCTTAATGGTGATGTGGAATCCAATGCTTGCTCATTCATATGTCCGAGTAAGGCATCCAATACATGCTCTTAACTTGGGCTTTTACTTAGACTTCATTTTATTACTTACACACCAACCCAAATTGGTTTCTTCATGCATGGGATTTCCAATTTCTTCCCAAAATGCCCCTATACTTCCCGAAATGCCTTTGCATGGTCAAGACTTGCTCTTATTAGCTTCGTGAACATAGGTTATTTATAATTTGACGGGAAAAAGCTACCCAATGCTTCATTTCTTACAAAATACAACGAATACGAGCAAAACCACTAGAACACGTAATTAGCTCACAAATACACTTATAAAAGTGAAATAATCAAATAAAACCGAGCTAAAATAGGGGGTTAAATTATATATAAAATGGACCTATCAGTCATAAATACACCGCTCAATGATTGCACTAGCTAAATGTAACGACAAATTTTGTATTGCGATAACTGAAATACAAAATAAGGAAACAAAATAAGTTTTATTAATATCAGAAAAGTTCGTGTACAATCTCTAATAATCCTCTTATTCTAACTAAACAAACAGGATACGCATGCACGATCCACGTAAGGGGTGCGCGTGCGTTTTGCAGGAGGTGCGCGTGTAGAGGGTGTATGCACTCTACGCGCGATGTTGACTTGCATTCTTGAGAGGGTCGAACGACTTGAGTCTCTCTTGAATGTTTGAATATTTTAATATTTGAGTTTGAATGTTTGAGTTTTCTTGCGCAGACGGCACAAATTTGTTGTGCTTGTTGACTGCTTACGATGAATTTCACGAGTTTTTCAGTCGAGTTTCTTCGAGTTTTTCTACATTTCTTCAAATGAATGAAGTTCTCTATTTATAGAGAAATAGTTAGGTTCTCGTACTTGGTTGCAGGCCCATTTCTCGGCTTGTTTGCGGACTTGGCCCAGTTTTGACTTATTTGGATCCGAATAACACAGAATGACCCGAATTTTATTTAAAAGGAACGGAAATAATTAAATTGAGTAATTTATTTCTTATTAACTCAAATTAATTAATTTATGTATTTTCGACACTTAATAAAATTTTAGTGCCTACAAATTGCCCCCTCAAGACGTTGTGACGTGCACCATTAAAGTGTTTAAGTATGGCAGGTCTCGACACTTTTCTTTTTGTTTGACTTAGAAGTCGATGGGAACCACTTTGTTGTATCAGTAGCATTTTTTGTACGTCACCCTGTTATTATCTGACTTGGCGGATGAGTGGCTGCGTCCTTTATGTGATATTTTCGCCACCTTGATAGTTTTGAGACCTTAACGAATGACACTTGAATTCTCGTCACCCTAGTAATTTTGTAACATTGACGGATTGAATTTTAATCACCCTGGTCATTTTGTAACCTTGACAGACGACACTTAATTTTCCGTCTCCGAGTAATTCTGTAACTTTGACGGATGACATTTAAATTTCTTTTACCCTACTGATCATTTTGCATTTTGTAACTTTGACAAATGACAATTGAATTTTGGTCACCCCGATAATTTGTAACCTTGACGGGAAACATCTGAATTCATATTTGTCTCACAACGTCTTGTTTATTTCTTGAGTATATTCGCAAGTTGGCCAATTTCGCAATTCTTTACGTAACAAAGAAGCTTACATCATCGATTATCTTAGCCGTGGCCTCATGAGTAAGAAAAATTTGTTTTAATCGACTTGTTGCCATTAGTGAATTTCTGTAAGGTAATTTTTCTTACTGGTTGTTTCCAGAGGCGGGGCGGTAAGAGGATTTTACCTCATCCACTAGGTAAGGGCAAGTGCATTTCATTATCTTCAAAGCTACACAAATAATGTGTGTGTGTATATATATATATATACCCAATTTCCTTTGTATCATTTGCTCGTAGCAAACATGAAGTCCCTTTTTTCACTTGAATGACTCATGTTCTCTGACATAATTTTTTGTTTGTCTTGCAGCTTGTACGTTTATGGCCATCAACTAAGCATTGACATGCTTCTTCTGGTATTTATCAACTCTTCGTGTGCTTAGAATATCATTCTTTAACTTGCTTTAATAAGTTGTTAGCATATCGTTGCTGCATTCAGTTAAAGAAACAACATTTCTTTTTCTTCTGTTTGATTTCTTGCTGTAATATTTCACATTTCGTTGCTTCATTAGTCCCTTCATTTTTTTTGTCTTTCGTTTGTAGTTTGCCTCTCGATCTTTCCCTTTTAATTTCTTGACATCATCTCCATATTTTAGTAACACATGAACTTGAAATTCTATTTATTTTCATATTTTGCTCCTTGATTCATTTGATTTAGCTTTGCTAATAAGTACTACTTACATAGCTAACTTCAGTTTCTTTTTTTTCTTTGTTTGGTTCAGGTGTATAACGGACTTGTGAATTGATCAAGTTACCTGGCCTTCGCAACAAAACACACACAATTTTGCATTGCTTTGAGATTAATTTAGCTTCTCTTCATTTTTTGCAGGGCATGCATGTAGTTCGAGGACCACCATGGAATCTATGAAGACGCTTGGGGATTATGAGATCGTCGCAAAGAATGTTCAAGTTTCTCAAGCATTTTCAGGTATTATCAACATTCATCATACTTCTCAGCCGCAGAAGAAAACTTATTAAGCTCTTCGTGCACTATTTGAAGTTTGTCGGAGCTTCTTGAAGATTTTTTTGTACTTGAAGATTGTTCGAGCTTATCGAAGTATTTGGAGACCATTGGAATTTTTTGAAGATTCGAAGATCGTCTAAGGATCTCGAAGACCTGGATCTTTCCATAAACTATGGAATACTTGAGTCCATCTAATTAACAAGCATCTCATCTCAAACAAATTTCGAAGCTCCTCAGAAACCATTTGAATAAAACTGGTTCTTGCAACCTGTTGAAGGATATATTTATTGGAGCTCTTACAAGGATTTGAAGAAAATAACTAAGCCCTTTTTTAAAAGTTATTATGAATATTTGTAGATCCGAACATTTGATGATCGCGTCAGTCACAAAGATATAAGGATTGTTGAGGTTTTAAAAGACCATTGCTGAAGACCAAAGTTGTTTTGTGCAGCTTCCATGAAGACTTGTCGAACTTGCCAGGCGTGTAGCTGGTTGACTGGTGGCAGTCCTAGAATACGCCCTCTTCAATTTTTTTTATTTTATTTTCTTCGCAGATGGTTGCCAGACTATTTAAGTGTTTCCAAAAATGTAAGAGCTTCACTTGAATACTGATTTACCAAGATTGGATGTCAACCTATAAGGATGAAATCACCGTGGGACAAGAAGGAAAGAATGAATTGATTTCTTCAGCTATCCCCAAATTGATATTTAATTTACAAGAGGAAGAAAACTCCACTACTAGGAAAGCTATTTCTTAAGACACACATACCAAGGAAATCAACAGTAAGAAAGTTATTTCCTAAGACACACTTATAAGGATTAATACATATTTCTAGGCCTCATACCCCCCTCAAGTGGGAGTATGCAAGTTTACAGCACCCAACTTGCCAGAAAGATACTGAAGTTGTGTGCTTGGCAATGCTTTTGTGAACATGTAAGCGATTTGATCGGCCGTAGGAACGTAAGAAGGAGCGATAAGACCGGAAGTAAGGGCATCGCGAACAAAGTGACAATCAACCTCTATATGTTTTGTACGCTCATGAAAGACGGGGTTTTGAGCAATTTAAATAGCCGTTTGACTGTCACAAAAAACCGAAATAGCTTTGGGATGATGAACTCTCATACTTAACAACAACCCTTTCAGCCGCTTAAGTTCACAAGTAATAGCAGCAAGATCACGATACTCAGCTTCAGCGGATTCTTTGTTTTCCAGGAAATAGGTGAATTGCCCAAAGATACGAACCAACCAGTCAAAGAACGACGAGTTAATGGGCGCGCCGCTCAATTTGAGTCACACCACCCAGACAACAATAAATCACTCTCGGAGCTCAAAATGATGTCATGGCCAGCCGTGGCTTTTAAATATCGAATTAAACGGATAGCGGCATCCCAATTCTCTTGTTGGGGTGCGGCCATAAATTGAGATAGAACATGCACCGAGTAAGTCAAATCTGGACGAGTAATAGATAAATAAACTAACCGACCAGTCAAGCGACAATACGTCTCAGGATCAGCTAAAATAGAACCGATGGCATGAGATAAGCGATGATTTTGCTCAATAGGAGTAAAGACCGGTTTGCAGCCCAATAGCCCAACCTCTGAAACAATGTCTAAACCATACTTCCATTGGCATAAAAATAATCCAGCTTTGCTACGGGCAACTTCAATCTTTAGAAAATATTTAAGAGGACCTAAATCTTTCATGTGAAAACATGAGCTAAGATAATCTTTAAAGGAAGATAATGCTTTTAAATTGGAGGCGGAAATAATTAAATCATCGACATAAACAAGAACGTTGAGTTGTATTGCCCCCTTGGTATAAGTAAAGAGTGAATAATCAGAACATGATTGAAGGAACTCATATTGCTTTAAGGCGGAAACAAGTTTAGCAAACCAGCATCGAGGGGCTTGCTTAAGTCCATATAATGACTTCTGCAAACGACAGACATCCCCTGGCCTATCAGCAATGAACCCGGGTGGCAACTTCATATAAACCGCTTCATCGAGATCTCTATGTAAGAAGGCATTATAAACATCCATTTGGTGAAGGGCCCAATGTTTAGTGGCCGCAACAACGAGAAAAGTACGAATAGTGCTCATTTTTGCAACGGGGGCAAATGTTTCCTCATAATCAACGCCCTTTGTTTTATGATTTCCAAAGACAACCAATCAAGCCTTCAACCGTTCAATGCTCCCGTTAGATTTATGTTTGATTTTATATAGTCATTTGCTGCCCAACGCCTTCTTTCCCGGAGGTAAAGGCTGGATTGTCCAAGTCTCATTATTTGCTAAAGCACGCATCTCGTCATCCATAGCAGCACGCCAACCGGCATCCGTCACTGCTTCTTTAAAGGATCGTGGTTTTTTTGTTTATAATAGGGCTGCAACAAAATGTTGATGTTTTGTAGAAAATTTGTCACAACTAAAATAATGTGCTATAGGATGTCGCGTACCTGAGGAAGAAGGATGAAGAGAGGGCGAGACGGACAAAATAGTGGACCGGTGAGGCAAAGTGGTGGTGACATAATCACGTAGCGTAACCGAAGGAAACTTCACCCGTTGGCCACGGCCCAACAGACCATATTATGAGGTCTTTGTGCTAGCAGTAGTATCAAGAGGTGTGCTAATTGTATCAGAAATATCAACCGGTGTATCAGGAGGTGGTACTGGAGGTGATAGGAAAGAGGATGAATCCTTCTCATTAACATAGAGATCAAGGAGTATGGCTCCCATATCCTCTATATTGTCAAGCACACTATTATCCACATGACCAGAAGGCATATCATGGTATGGAAAAATATTTTCATGAAATTTAACATCACGAGACACGAAAAATGTTTTTGTGTCCAAGTCGAACAAATTCCATCCTTTCTTTCCAATTGGATACCTAACAAACACACACTTACGACTCCGACTTGCAAATTTGTCACCCTTAGACTTCTGGTTGTGAGCATAGCAAAGTGAACCAAAAACCCGAAGATGACGTAAGGTGGGTGGGATTCCATATAACATTTCATATGGAAATTTTATTATTCAAAAGTACTGATGGAGTACGATTAATTAAGTGTGCTGCAGCTAAAACACATTCCCCCCCAAAAAATATAGGCAAACCACCATCAAACCGAAGAGCACGGACCACATTAAGTATATGTTGATGCTTTCGTTCGACACTCCCAATTTGTTGAGGGGGTACCGACGCAAGACGTTTGAAAGATAATACCATGTTCAAGAAAATAATTCTTAAGACAATTAAATTCCGTACCATTATCACTACGAACGATTTTTAATTGTTGAGAGAATTGGCAGCCAACCAAAGCAATAAATGACATAAACATCTTAAAAACTTCTTTTTTATCATTAAGCAAATATATCCATACACTCCGAGAATAGTCATCAACTAATGTCAAAAAATATCGAGCACCACATGATGACGGAGTGTCATATGGCCCCCACAAGTCACAATCAATGAACTAATTCAAAAAGTCGGGTAGATGTATACGAACTTACTGGAAAAGGTTCTCGTGTCTGTTTAGCGCGATTACAAGTTTCACATGCTTTAGGGAGCTGATCAGGTGAACTACTAAGAAAAGGTAGTAATTTGACTATTTTCTCCGACGGATGACCCAATCTACGACGCCATAATTCCAAAGACGAGGAAGCATCAACAAACCGGCAACAATACGAGATGATTTCCGTATATAATATAGTCCGTCACATCTGTCAGCCGCTCCAATCATCTTCCTCGTAGAACGGTCCTGAATAATACACATATGAGAGTTAGTGATGATATCACGAGAGAAATCACCGCATAATTGAGATGCATAAATAAGATTGCAAGTGAGACGAGGGACATAAATAACACAATTAAGAATTATATGATCAGTGAGCTGAATTGCCCCAATAATTGACGCAACAGCTTGCCCACCATCAGGGAGACCTACGACGCAATGTGGGACCGCAATCGGGTTTGATAGAGAGGATAAGATGCGGTAACATGATGAGTGCAACCCGTGTTAATAATCCACTTACCATGAAACCGACTAAATGGAGTATTTGAAGAGCTATGAACAGCATTAAGAGCTTGATGTCGATAAGATGTGGATGATTCGGCATGATCAGAGGTACTTCTGGAGGGAACAACAGTGTGGGCTGCAACATTAGCGATATCAGACCCCTGGTAACGACCTGACTGAGGCGAAGATACCTGCTGCACATTTAAAGGAGCTGCCTTGGGTGGACGTTCACGTCGAGCTACAGCATTCTTAGCATCAGCCACACCATATTTGTCAATATACCAACGAGGGATATCATGTAATTCAAAGCAAGTAATAATGTCATGACCAGATTTAATGCAATGGGTGCATATTAATTTCTTCTTATCCTCACGAGAAAGGCGAGCCTGATATTGAGGTGTGGTCCGGACAGTAAGCCCATGCACCTCAGAAGGCTCATCTTTTAACGGCTGGTAACGGACAGCAAACCCAAGTACCTCAGATGGCTCATCTTTTACCCGCACTATTCCCTGTACCCGTTCCTTTTGGGAAATGGTCTGAAATGCACGATTTAGTGTAGGTAAAGGGTTCTGAGATAGTAATGTGGACTGTAATGACGCATAGGCTCCCGAATCCAAGCTAGTGAGAAACTGGTGTAAATGATCCTGCTCACGACAAGTGGCATGTTGTTTGCCAACACCACACTTACATCCCCCACATTCACAAGATATAAGAGGCTCGTGTTTATCCAATTCTTCCCACAGAACATTAAGCTTGCTAAAATAAAATGACATCGACATACCCTTAAGTTTCTCACAATCATTAATATCAGATTTTATTTGTTGAATTCGGGGACCATTTACAACAGAAAACCGTTCCTGTAAATCCGTCCATAAACGCCTAGCATCCTCATAATTAGACAACATAGATCTTACCTCGAAATAAATGGTATTAATTATCCATGACACGGGCATACAATTAACCATCAGCCAATCTTCTTTTGTGGCAGGAGCAATCGGTGCTTTGATTGTGCCATCGACAAAACCAAATTTCCGACGGGAAATTAGGGCAACACGAATTGCGTGAGACCAGTCGTCAAAGTTATCAAGTTTAAAGTGAATAGGAGTAATGAAGTGCCCTGGTCTATCATGTTGACGAAGGTAGAAGGGTGAGTTGTACTCAATTTTTGCAGGTGCTTCATTCCCTGCCATAGGAAGGGATGATATGATTTTAATTTTGATTTTTTTCTCTCTCTTTTTTTTTTAGATATGGCTTGATACCATGACAAGAAGGAAAGAATGAATTGATTTCTTCAGTTATCTTCAGTTATCCCCAAATGGCTATTTATATTACAAGAGGAAGAAAACCCCACTACTAGGAAAGCAATTTTTTAAGACACACATACCAAGGAAATCTACACTAAGAAAGCTATGACATTTTTTTTAAGTTGTGGCTTCACTCGAGTTACATATTTGCTCAAGCTGCCTACGTACTTGCAAAGTAACAACAATACTTTACAAGATCAAGCTGACGTAGTTTAAAGAGGTTTGCAATTTAGAGACTTTCCAGGAGCATGACTTGCAGTTTATGCTCTTGCTTAGGAGCTTGGCTTATAGTTTACACTCTTTCTTAGGAGCGTTGGACTTGCAGTTTTAAGCTCTTGCTTAGGAGCTTTATTATGCAGTTTTAAGCTTTTGCTTAGGAGCTTTGTTGTGCAGTTTATCCTCTTGCTTAGGAGGCGGTACGCAGTTTATCCTCTTGCTTAGGAGGCTTTGCTTTCTTTGTTAGTAAGATTCTCAATATTGATCGCCTTGGATTTGACGTGCAAGAGAGCAACAATTTCTTCGTTCTTTTCACCTTGATCAAATTTATAAGCTTTTTGTTGATTCGTGAGTACTACCACCCGTCTCTTTACTTTGAGTGGATTTACTTGTATGATATCTATTATCTCCATAAGCTTCATAGTAAAAGGTATGAGACTTTTGACGTCGTTGCTATCTTGGACTTCTTGATTTACAGAAGCGAAATGTCGGCGTTTGCTGCGATGAGTATTTATGGACACCCCTAGGCGATTGAAGACCCCATTTGTAAGAGAATTTAAGCGTTGAAGCACTAAAGTCTCTTCTTTTGGATGTGATGGATTGACTGACGTGACTTTGCGCCTTTCATGCGAGTTTAACCCTTTGAAGACAGATCGACGATTACTCAAAGGTAGATGTCGCTCCTTTATAGCTGTAGGTTTTCCTAGTCAAATGAATACAGAAGAACGTGGTCTTGTTTTAGGTTGATGTATCCTATCAAAGACAGAGAAAGTTGTTCGAAGAGGTACATTGTTTTCCTCTCCACTTTCTTCATTTGTCATGACAGAGATACTGTTGACACTAACTTGGTCGACGTGATCTTTTAGGTACTTTGACATTGTTTTCTTTCTTTGTTTTCCATGATGTTGGGTCGACTTTGTTTGCTGTTTTGCTTGCCCCCTTGGCTGCATACTTGTTATTGTCTTCCATTTGTTATGATTGTTCACACTTTGTTATTCTTCGTAGGTTGTCTAGCGCCTAACGATGCTTCAGCCGAAGATGACAATACCTTTGTGCTCCAAATAGCTAATGGTTCTAGATTTCCAAATTGAATTGTGTTTAAACACCATTCATCATTACAACGAAAATGCGGAAAACTGACGGACGAAATCCGTCAGAAACGACCAATTTCTGTCAGGAATTCAAGTTCCTGACGAATTTTCCGTCAGGAAAATACGTCACTACAAATCGTCACGAAAAATGCATTCCTGACGGATTTTCCTTCAGGAACTCGAGTTTCTGATGGTTGCACCGTCAGTCAGGTGGACGGGTTCACTGACGGATTAGCCTTCAGTAATGTGATAATAAGTGCCTAATTTACACATTTTTACCCCTCATTTTAGCTCTAGTTTTCATGTCATTTGGCACTTATCATAGTGTTTTATGAGCTAATATGTGKATTCTAGTATCTTTGCTTGTTTTKATACGTTTTGTAGRWACTTAAGCTTTTAGGAGCAAAAGTCTACTAATTATGCAAGACTAAAGTACAAGAGTAAGTTTTTGACTAACATGGAGATGTTGTATGGGTTTGCGTGGAGAAAATGATGGATTTAAATATAAAAATGCAAATGAAGTCAATGTGCAAGTCAAGCCCAAAATCAAAGTCAAAATCATGATGGAAAACTTTGGATGCTAAGGGAACATTGGATGCCAAATGAAGCTCTTAATCGGACAATTAATCAAGCATTTATCGCTAAACATTGGATGTCATTAGCAATTAAGGACGGAATTAATAAAAACTTTGATGGACATCACGTCCCCGATCGGGGTTAGGCCTCTTTAAGTGCAAACGTTACTCCTACATTTCCCTATAAATACTAAGCCTCGTGCATCATTTTACACACCACCTTCACACACATTTTTACATACAATTCTCTCTAGATTCTAGTAGTTAGTTTAGTATAGTTTAGATTAGTTTAGATTAGTATTTCATTATTACATTTTTATCATTCCTTTATCATTTTCCATTTACAATTTCAATTCAATTCAAGTTATTGTTCTTCAAGTTCAAGTTGTTCATTTCCTTTATGTTCATCATTTCCATACGGTAATTCCATTTAGCTTTCATTTTATTTATGTTATTTTCATCATAGTTTTTACATTATATTTGCATTTTCATTTTCATTTAGCATTTTCATGGTTAACATTTCCACATGAGTAGCTAGATTTCCTAGTCTAGGGATTAGGGGAGTCATGCATAATTGATAAATAAAACAAGTTGTTATATTGGTTGTTCACTTATCATTTCTACACATGCTTGCTTTGTAATGATAATCTTAGTTTATTGATCACATTCTAGGATTAAACTTGTTATACAATCTATAAGTCGAAAGGCACAGATTCGTATTAGAACTAGCATGTTGTAGTAGATCGACTTAACTCATAGTGAAAGCTTGTTAGGACCCGATTTAAGGCAGACGCTAATAGTGAAAGTTGGGTGTCTTTAGGCCTAGATGGTTATTTGTGACTACTAGTTTAATAACTAATTTAATTATCGATTTGCATGTACGATCTGACTCCCTAGAAGTCTTTTACTTTATTTGTTTGCATTTATATTTTCCATTGCATAAACCAATCAACCAAACTACATAATTTGTGACCGACCAAGGTAAAATTCAATCCATCACAACTAATTAGCAACCACCGTACTCTCCGTGGATTCGACCGCTAAATACTACACTTATTTGTGTTACTAGGGAATTTTTTTTTGATAGGTTGGCGACGACCTGTTCATGTGACGACACTGACGGATAATCCGTCAGAAACTTGTTTTATCTGACCAATTATTCTGACAGAAAATCCGTCAGTGATATGAAGTACTGACGGATTATCCGTCAGTAAGGTCAACATGATGTTGACCTTGCCGACGGATAATCCGTCAGTGCTTCTTGTTTACTGACGGATTTTCCGTCAATACGGTCAACAACATGTTCACCTTACTGACGGATAATCCGTCAGTACTTTGGCTTGACTTGTCGCGAGTCTCCAAATTACATTTTTTATCCACTACAAACTCTAACAATAGCAAGGGTAAGTAGGGGTCGATCCCACA
>VHZZ01001478.1:4039-16222 GCA_009801015.1 Silene noctiflora | reverse complement strand
GACTCCAAAAAAATGTTTTAAAAATCCCGTATTTCCGCCACTTATCTTTTAAAATATGTTATAATTTGGCGTCTTAAGTAGCGGGGTGTCACAGGCTATGGAGGATACAGAGATCTTGTGTAGCCTGGTAGGAACGTGTGCAGAGCGTAGGCTAGTAGCAGCGTTGTTGACAACGGCCTTCCTTGCCATTCTTCTAATGGAGATGTCATTTGATTGCGCGCCTTGAGAGGTAGTTGCGCTAGGAGTTCCCTGTAGGATGGTCGCGTATGTCTTCTTGGAATTGCTGGAAGAGGTGTCCTTCCTGGTAGACATCATCTTGTAGTACACTTGACTTGTAAGGTTGTAGAGATGAGAGATAGAGATTTTCACGTCGGGTTCACCAAATTTGTAACGACAAATTTTGTAGTGCGATAACTGAAATACAAAACAAGGAAACAAAATAAGTTTTTATTAATATCAGAAAAGTTCATGTACAATCTCTAATAATCCTCTGATTCTAACTAAACAACGTGCACGATCCATGTAAGGGGTGCGCGTGCGTTTTGTAGAGGGTGCGTGTGTAGAGGGTGTATGCACTCTACGCGCGATGTTGACTTGTATTCTTGAGAGGGTCGAACAACTTGAGTCTCTCTTGAATGTTTGAATATTTAAATATCTGAGTTTGAATGTTTGAGTTTTCTGGCGCAGGCGGCACAAATTTGCTGTGCTTGTTGACTACTTACGGTGAATTTCACGAGTTTTTCAGAGAGAATTCTAGAGCTTTTATTTTCTTCGAGTTTTTCTATATTTCTTCAAATGAATGAAGTTCTCTCTTTATAGAGAAATAGTTGGGCTTTTCTCGGACTTGGTTGCAGGCCCATTTCTCGACTTGTATGCGGATTTGGCCCAGTTTTAACTTATTTGGATCCGAATAACACATAATGACCCGAATTTGATTTAAAAGGGACAAAAATAATTAAATTGAGTAATTTATTTCTTATTAACTCAAATTAATTAATTTCTGTATTTTCGATACTTGAATAAAATTTTAGTGCCTACACTAACATTTGCATGTTTACATCAGGAAGATGCAATGGAAATGTGTGAATCTACATAATGGTACATCAAATAGTCTTGTTGAACTGAAAATAAGCCAGGTCTTCTTACATGCAGCCAGAGCCTTTTAAACTGGATGAATGCCGGCTGTTGTTATTGATGGGATGAAGAACACAAAAGCAGGAGATGTAGACGAAGACGCGGGTCAGGAAAGCACATAAAATTACAGAGTTGCTGGTTGTTGCTGAGTAATGCAATGTATATTTCCACCTGCTAACACAATCTCTCTTGCACCTTCGATTCTTACAACCTGGCAACCAATCAGAGAGTTAAGTACTCTTGCAGTATTGGAAGGATTCAAGGAAAGTATTAAGGGCAAAGAGACGCATCCAATTCTGAAATTTTGTGGTCAAGTTTTTATAATTAGTGTCATGTGTTTCTTATATTGTGAACTTGTGAAGTAAGAATCACACCACGCAATTTTTTTACAAACAGGGTCTTTCGAAAACAATTACTGTAGTTTCAACACAAGGATCAAGTTGCATGCATCTGATTTCCCTCATATCCTTGTCCTGCTAAAGACGAGTGAGCCATGGAGACACTAAAGTAATGTTGTTGTAAACTTGTAATTGAACATCCAGCGAAGATAGTTAGGAAGACATGGGTCTAGACTCTAGAGACCTTCACAGAGATCATCGCAAAGATGTCAAGAGTGACCCAGCTAAATGTAACCCGTCTTCAAAAACCAACCAGGCTTACAAAATCATATCACCCTAAACCTACCTGAGCCGGTCAAACATAACCTGGTACCCAAACTCAAAACTACTTGAATTGGCACTCACATTGCCTCATCTGTGTCTAAAAGATAGAAAAATACTAGCAGACTATCTACATACTTAAACTTGACAAAACCCTGTGCATTTGTATGACAGAATTCATGAAGATTTCCATCATCCTTATCCTGCCAAACACGAGTGAAAGACATTGGTCTAGACTCTGGAGACCTTCACAAAGATACTAAGTTAATGTTGTAACTGAACATTCAACGAAGATAATCAGAAAGACATTGGCCTAGACTCTGGAGACCTTCACAAAGATCATAGCAAAGATGTCAAGAGTCAAGACCCAGAAAAAACATAACTCGCCTGCAAAAACTGACCCGACTTACAAGATCATATCACATAAAACCGACCTGATCCGGTCAAACTTAACCCAGTACCCAAATTCAAAACAACTTCAATTGGCACCCCCATTGCCTCATCTTTGTCAACAGAGAAAAATACAAGTGGGCTGTCTAAATACTCCAAAATTGACAAAAGGGGTCTGTGCTTCGCATGACAGAATCCCCGAAGATTTTTTATGAGAAAACTAAATTGTACGTAGATGAAGCAAGTAACATGCAGTGCATCTGTTACCTCGTAATCTGGAAAGGCCTCAGACAAAACACGAGCAGCTTCATTATCCCACTTTTCATCTCCAAATTGAGGAGTAATAATTCCTCCATTGGCAATGTAGAAGTTCACGTAAGATGCAGCAAGCCTTGTACCAGGCTCCCTTGGTTTGGCCTCTCCATCCTATTAGAATAGAAGTACCGTTTAGGTTCCGAAAACATGTAGCATATTTAGGCCTTAACTGGATAGGATATTCGAGGTAAATGAGGCAAGGATATTATGTCCTTGCCTTTCCTCCAAATCCCTAACCCAAAGAGAAGGGTTATCTAACTTCAGACTCCATAGTATACGAAAGCAATAATCATCAATTTCTCTTTCAAAGTATATTTCTGCGGTCTGTAGTTTTATTATGGATTCCTTGCTCAATGTGAGAATCTTTCTATGACATGAGAAGACACAAATGGCTATAACATAGCATTGGGAACAAAAAGAGGCTGTGTTAGTGATTATAATCAAAGTAATATGCATTGAGACACTAAAATCAAATGAAACCCAAGCAAAACTTCTTTTTCATTTTTGAGTGTTCATTCATATGTCAGCTAAGGAAATATTGAGTTATGGTAATCATGCCCTGGGTTTGAGCCCCATCAGCCCCCAAGCTGCCCTTGCGGCTTTACACCAAAAAAAAATTGTCAACAAACCTACTCATATCTTTCATTACATGAAAGTTTGCCCAATAAGCTTATGAGCTATGTCACTCCGACTTGGCTGCAAGTGTCGGACAGGACAAGGTGTTGGAGTATTGGGACACTGTTATTTTCCGCGAATTTTTCAATATTTGGGTCTAAAATGAAACGTCGAAGTGTTGTATCATGTTGGACACTTCAAGTGTTTGACACACAATACACGACCAAAGTGATGCGCCGGAGTAACATAGCTTATGAGTATCACTTTTACCCTAGCTAATAATCATGTAGAATTAGCTCTATAAACAAAGTAGTATCACCATCCTCATGTTCCCATATTAGAATTTAAGTGCTCACAATTACCAGTCTAGTTTTATGCATGGATGTTACCTGAATTACACCAGCAGCTTCCTTGTCTGTCATGTACATAGGATCAGGGATGTGAAGTTTGATTACTTGGAATTTTCTACCACAGGCATCTATGCTGTTAGAAAGGACTGAGAAGGCTTCAACAGATCGTTCGTACTGAGGATCTGATTCATCATCTGTCCAGGCTAAAAGCACAACCCCAGGCTTCGCAAAGCAGCACATATTATCTATATGACCATTAGTATCATCATCACCTAAAAAGGGAAGATAGAAAGATTAAAAGTGAGCAATTATCATATTTAAATAAGGAAATCTAATTTCTCCTATCCCTATTCTACGAGACATGAGAATCTCGTGCAAAGACGTGTGAGCCCTACAAAGCTTTCTCTGCCATCTCATTCAGAGATCAGAAACATGTTCAACCACATATGTGTCCCATCGGTATCAAAAACAGAAACGAAGATTTGACGAGTGCTAACAAATGTACACCAGCACGGCAAAGTACAAACAGAAACATACGAAAGAATCGCTTGATTTAGAGAAGACCTCAGAGCTACATATACAATGTATGCAGAAGTCACATATACCATGTAATCCACGTGGCAGCCAAATAATCTTTTGAACGCCAAGGTATCCCTTAAGATTATCCTCAATTTGATCCTTTGTCATATGGGGATTTCTGTTTTTGTTCAAGAGGCATTCCTCGGTGGTGAGGCACGTCCCTGATAGGGCAGAGGAATAAAAAATTGTAAGAAAACAGCCCAAAATCCAGAAAGCAAAATAAATCTCGAAGCAACTAGTCATAAACATAAAAACATATGGTAAGTAACATAGTCAACCAGCTAACCAAACCCCACATCATCACCTAAACACCTCAAACTCAAAAGTAAAAATAAACAAGGACCATCAGAAAAAATGCTCTCACACAACAATTGGAAGCAATATGATTTGAAATGTCATATATATAGCTTCACAAAAAGATTAAATAAAAGCATAACACTTTACCTTCCCCATCGACATGGATGCTGCCACCCTCTAAAATCATGGAATGGTGAAACCTTGGAAGCTTCTCAATCTCTAGAATCTACCAAAAAAGAAACTTATTAAGATCTCTAGCTTAATGGAACGAGGGGAAAAAAAAAATTATTATGTGTAGATTACAGTAGTGTCAAAGTGCTTCATGACACACAACAAACCTTCCTAGCAACAAGAATGTCATGACTCCAATCTGTATAGCAGCCATCATCAACACCTACACACAAAAGAATTGAAAATAAGAATACATATATGGTCATAGAAAGAAAAAACCCCAAACAGTGTACTTATAATACATCTATAAACACAAAGTTCTTCAGTGTGGACTTCATCACTTCACAAACATAAAATGTGCATGATAGAGAGACTCACATTTTGGCAAAAAAAAAATTAAAAAAAAAAAGATTTCTATTAAGCATAGTGCCTACTAGTTTTCTTCTACGGCCAACTGAAACACTAACTAAATATGCAGCTAACAGCAGCAAACTAAGCATCACAGGAAAGTGACTTTTCCCCTACGAAGATCCAGCCAGCTTGCTAGATCATACCCCACAACATGGTTTAAAATTTCGGCTGAGATGTATCATATCGGCAGAGATGTATCGGTATCGGAGGCGGCCTATACAAGATATCTTGAGGTGTATCGGCCAACTCGGCCCAATACTGCCCGAGATGAAAAGCTCATAAAAATTGTAAAATTGCTCAAAATAATTATTCTAAATAGAATCAATCTTAACTTTATATGAAATAGTCATTAGATGATGAACTATCTCCAAAAGCATGAAAAATAAATATCACCGCGATAATCACGATTCGGAGCGCGATGGCCAAGTCTAGAACGATCCCGCGACACCGTTACTGCGACCGATACCGCGAGTTTAAACCATGCTCCCCAAATCTAAAATTATGATTGCGCATAAAGATAGCCTGGAGTTCTTATTGGAAAACACAATTTTTTTAAGAATATAAAGGCAAAAATGCTTTACCACCCCAACTGTTGAAATTCCAATCAATGCCAGCAGCATTTTTCGGAGCACTTTTGCTGACAACAAACTGCAAAAAAAAAAAAAGAAAAAAAAAAAGAAAAAAGAAAAAGGAATTAGCCAAATGGATGTATTGCTTAAGCATCTGAAGTTTATAAATGAAGGCATAAAGCGCTCCAAATTTTGAAAATTCGATGGAAAACGCATCAAAAGACAATGCTCACAGTTGGTCCAGAATCACGAAACCAAGAATCATTCATACTCATCTCCACGACCCTAATATTGGGGGGTAACTGACTCCTTGCATTTTCCCACTGAACAATTCATATAAAACAGCTTAATTCCACAGCCAGATAAGATAGTTCCAACTTCCAAACAAAGTCAATGAACATAACTAACCTGGGAAGGGCTAGCACAGACGGTCACAGGCTCAAATTTTGATATTGCAGATGCCACTCTGGCAAATACAAGTTGAGCATGCACTGCCCCATCTCGCCAATTATCTGGACGTTCCTATTATGTTAAAAAGATGTGAGGTCAGGAACCACAATATCAATTTTGATACCAAAGTCCAATACACAACTACTAATTATTACTCAGTAGAATACTAACGGTGCTCCACATTGATTACATAGATACATGGATAAGCCTAAACATCACAAAACCAAAATACGATTCAGATTTACATGCCAAAGGTATTAAAAGGGAAAGTTTAAGGAAGAATTCATGGAAAATTGAAGTACACAATCACTTTTTCATTTTCCAATGTGATATTTACCGTCAAAATTTCCTTTTTCAAGTGTCTTTCACATCCCTTGATGCACATCAGCACATGTTAGAGACCCCGTTTATAAATTAAGAGGTTTAAAAATCCATATAAAATCATGCGAATATGGGCTGCTAAAACTCAGTAATACGCACTTGCTCCCTAACAAATACACACCCATGAATTAGTTTTAGTTGCTGTTTCGAATTCGTGCTTAAACACGAGAGATATACTTGTATGTCAAAGTAGAGATAGTTGACATCTCTCTCATCAACAAACTTCCATATTCATGTGAGCACTAATACCGTAGCCCTTTTGAAATACATCAGAAACGTAATTTCCAAAGATATTGAACCAAAACTAGGATGCAGATCCCGAACCAAGTTACATCAGCGAATCCAAGCACTAAACTTGAACAAAAACTGAGAATAAGATTGTGAACATCACAGCATCCACACGACCATTTAACTGAATTTGAGAAGCCCCAAATTATAAGAAAATCAAATTTGACAGTGCTTCATTTTAAGCTCAAAGATTCGTTACTACGAGTCTACGAATACTTCTTTATCCAAAATTTTGGCCTCGATTCTGAGAACTTTTAAACTTGCTAATTAACTGCACTGAGCATCCGTTACACTAAAGATCATAGATGAACCACAGAACCAACATCACAAATCCTCAAAAGTTTGAAAATTGTCCAACTAAATCAGCTAAATGCTCAATTTCAGCAAACCCAGAAGAAAAATTAAAGCAAACCCAATATACAAATCGCAAACCACATCAAGAATTTACTTAATGGCAGAAAACTAATAAAGAGAAATTGAGAAGTAAACAATTTTAGGAGTTAATTAAGCAAAGAGAGATAGGAGCAAAAGAGGGAGAAGACATACAGGCCAACCCATCCAACAGTGGGAATGAGGTTCCCATTCTGCAGGCATACGGTACCCATTTTCTGAACGTGTTCCTTTAACCTCCATTTTCTCAACTCCAAACTATTGCTGGTTTATTCTCACTTCTACAATGACTGAATGAATATAGTATAGAGTTGCCAAAATAAAGAATCGGTTCCCACGGAATATGTTATTCTTTTCGTAAAAAGAATTCTCATTTATTGACGGACATATATCATTTGTGTTATGAGACCGTTTATCAGGAAACTTACTCAACTAAAAAATGTTGTTTTAGATTGGAGTAAAGTTTATTTGTCGGATAGGTGTTCATCAGGTATTAGAAAATTGGAATTTTAGTGCTCACTTATCAATCTAGCATTAACCCATTTGAGAATTTGTACTTGATCAAATGTGTCTAGTTTGTCATAGTAAATCTCAAAACAAATCTCAGACACTAACTCTTCATTTGTCCAATGAGGGCAATGACGATATCCAAAGTTGGAATCTTTGGGGGAATTTTCATCACTTTACTTGACAAACGCAGATCTAAAAATGTTGATTCGATTCTCATCAATCTCATTCACAATGGAATGAGGTATCAATCTTAGTGCAAAAAGTTGAAAGCAGTGGTATCAAATTTGGATTTGATGATTGATTCCGAGATCTAGATTAAAACAAGTACTGGTCATAACTTACATCCACAAAAAGGTTACAAAACAAGATTAACCACTTCTAATAACATAAATTTGACTCCACGCAATCAAGGAGGCAATTTCTCAGAACATAGATGATGCTAATTCGCGAGCTTCAGATGCGACTTGATCGTAATCTGCCTTCAATTTTTCTTGATCTTCCTGACTTAGCTCACCTTTTGTGGGCTTCTGTAGCACCAAAACGCAGCAGGTTGGTCGCTTTGTGGCCCCCGCACTTGCTAGATCCTGGGAATACGTCAAGCAAATACAAGAGTGAATAACTAATGCTTACTTGTGCCATATCGGCTACGTAGAATATAGCACAGGATAAATCATAAACACGCGAGTGGTCAAGTAACGATGCAAGTAATCAATCAATCTCGTCATTCCAAACTGTGTACCAAGGAAATGGAGAGGCACGGCCCAAAGTACGGACCATGTTACTACAACTTGCTGTATGACCTAGCGTACCTCAGTATTCGGTAAGATACTCTTTAAATCTGAACACTCAGACATGGGTGCGGTACTTGAAAACTCCGGATTTTAAGTTAAACACATGTCCTGATGTTTTTCGTCTAAAAAGAAATATTGGAACATGAATTTCATCTAAGGCTCAATCATTTTTTTTGTCTAAAAAGAAAGTCGACTCCAATACTTGGATACTCATCTAATCGTCATGTGAGAGACTTCTCTATGAGATATTTCTAATCCTGATGAACAGTGCCTAATGAAAAAATTTACATCATATTACACAACTATACAAGATATAGGACAGGAAGGTGAAAGAAACAAAAGATCAACTAAATAAACCGAGGTGTGTGCCAACTTACTTCTTTTGTAGGGACATAGATGTACGGAATATCATTCTCTTCACATAAGATTGGAACATGGGTGATAACATCAATAGGGGAAATATTTCCTGCAATCACACATACTCTGCATTGACAAGAATGCGAAACTCGAATCAGCAAAAGTGGTAAATTAATCTAACTATTTATCAAAAATATCTTCAGATAACGACACTACATAAAATAAGAAAACATTTAAACGCGACAGACAATCAAAATGAACAAGCTACCAGAAGCATAGACATGGTATAATCATTTAACCTAGTCTTTCCAAACATTAACATGAACAAAATCAACTAAACTAGCGCCTAACTGAAATTTTACAAACTAAACTAAACTAATTTGAAGAACAAAAACGAACCAAAGTAATACGAGATTAAGTAAAAAAATACAGCGCCTAACTGTATCTGTATGCGATCCCTCATCGATAAGACTCCTCATAATCTTCGAAATAATATTTATTTACTGCTGCAAGAAGATTGTCATCAATCACCATTCACCACCATATACCTTATAACTTTGTTAACAATCCTAGAAAACCATGTTTGTCGTATACTGTAGACAAAACATGTTTTATCTTTTTCAAGTGTACTAAAACAACACTCTTAATAAACCACACTCAACACCCCAACAAATCATCTTAAGCAATCGCTTCGGTACTTGCACCATCTAGATTCCTTACAAAACATATACTCCCTCTGTCCTTTGGTTTTGGCGCAAAAACCAAGAAAAGAGGAGGGGTCAATTACTAAATGACAAGTGGACCAAATTTGATTGTGAATGATCAAATTGCTCATCAAGTTCATTCTTAAAATAGAAAGGACAACAATTGACCGAGACATCCTAATATGGAATAGGACAACAAATGGACCGGGACGGAGGGAGAACCGAAATTACCAAAGCACAAACGGACACACACACAGTATTAATCTCAAAACAACAGAACCTCCCCTAGAATATATCACCAGTAAGATAATTCTTCCAAAATCATAAAATGAGCCAACTATAATCTTACCATTTCCTATTTATATTTTAAATAAAAGCTTGCAATCAACAGAACCTAACAAAAGCACAGACACATTCATCCTAACTACATGGTTGAACAAAGAAAACAAACATATAAAACAGTAAATAAATAAAATTACCCTTTACTGCCGCGACGAATACTCTTAACAACTTCCTTGACACCTCTCTTCAAACACTTGTGTTCAGCAGCTGTAAGCGTGAAAGCAATAAAAATAAGATTTGATTAAAATACCGCAACAAAGAATATAAAAGGTAAACAAATAATTGATTAATTATAGAAAAAGGTAACCTCGGCGAACAAGTTTGAAAGTGCGTTTGCAGAGTTTCTTGCCAGCAAGAGGTTTAGCAATGGGAGCAAGAGTAACAGGTGTCTTCTTCTTCTCCTTTAGGTGTGATTTCTCTGTTTCGCTATCACTTCCCATTATTTTAATTTTTGTCAAGTTTAGAGGTTGAAGGAGATGAATGGCGGAAATATGGAGGAGCAATTAGGGTTTATGATTTGGGAGTTGCAGTTTGGGAGGGTTTTACATACTTGGCAAAAAAACACACTCAAACAGTCAAACCTAGTCCGGTTTTTCTTTTCCGTTTGGGCTATGGACAGTTGGACACCATTTCTCGTGTTCCCCAACTTATGGGCCAATGATCTAGGCTATTCGATGCCCAATCCAATAAGGCTAACGTCCCTATTTTATTCATAAATTGTTTTATAAGACTTATATTTAGGTAAGACTAACTTAATAACATAAAGCCCAACAAAATTATTTAATAGAATAGTATGAAATAATATTTTTATTTTAGTAACCTAATACTCCCTCCTATTCCCGATAATTGTCCCATTTGGACAATGGCACGAAAATTAAGGAATGGAGTTAAATAATGAAATGTATTGTATAGGGGTAAGAATATAGGTGGGGTAGTGAGTTAATAAGATGAGTTAATGGTGGGTTGGGTAGTAATATGTGTAAAGTAACAAGGGTAGCATGGTAATTATTGTAGACAATGGGACATTATTGTGAATAGACAAAAATGGACAATGGGACAATTATGTAGAATAGGAGGGAGTATTTTAAATTAATTACTTACATATTTAAATATGTTATTTTTATTCTAAAGTATAAAGTAATCAAAATAAAATCGAAAACTTAATATATTAATGTTTTTGCTTGGACTTTTCTCTTATTGGGTCAGTCCTATGCTATAGGATGGTTCTATATGAGATTTGTTAGATTTATTTTTATTTTTATTTTTGGGTGGGTGTTTTTTTAAGTGAGCACATCGTGGATAAGAAACGAACTTTCAGCTTCATGGTTGTAGTAAGAAATTGTTGTAGCCATGCTTTATTTACTTGGATGAAAATTAGGGGTTCATAAGATAGCACAAACGATTGAGATGGACTAGATTAATAATGTTTGACAAACTAACTAATATTTTGTAAAATAAGTTACTTTATTGATTAAATAAGTTAGCTTATTTCTCGCATACTATCCCTAGGTAGAGTTGTGCATAGTAGCGGGCCAATTCGGCGGCCGATTTTCATTAGCCTGGTCAACACTAGTGTCAGCCCGGCCTACAACCAGTGTCATCCTTGGGCGGGCCCGGTGCCACAATTTCCTTGGCTCGACCCAATCCAAACACTAATAAAAAAAATATATGAAAGCCCAACCCGACCTGGCACTGACCCGCTACTCAGTGGGCGGGCTCGGGCTAGACGAAACTGGCCCGGTCCTCATTTAGTGTCATGTTTGGGCTATTGGCACTCATCCCGGCCCAGCGCACAACTCTACCCCCAGGTAACATTCCATTTCTTCTAACTCATTTGGTTAAATAAACTATCTAGCAAACACTTGCAAAAAAATAAGCTAGTTAAAATTTTGGTCAAATAAGCTATTTCAAATAAATTAGCCGAAATGGTTTACAAACAGAGTCGATTATTAAAATTTACTTTTGGGGTTTATCCGATTAAGGCGATTTTACACAAATATTAGCATTAAAAATCTTACACAAGTATTTGTGACTAGTTATTTGTTCACCTTTCGAGTTTGAGAAGATGTCGGATATATAAATTGATAAATCTATATGAATTACACAATAGTATAATTTGGTAGAATTATAATCAAATGATAATAGTCTTAAATATGAAAAATTACTTGGTCTGAAATAAAACCATCATATGTAAATACAACATCGCTCAGTTGCTCCACATAACTAGACATGAACAAAAATGCGGGTTGCCTTGCCCTGCTCCAGAGGTTCCTATCTCATTTGGCCACCTAGTCCGCTATCCCAACTCACCCAACCCGCTCCCTCAATTGGGCCGGGCTCACTCATTCCCATCCACACTGCTCTCCCCCCGTGGCCCGCCTGACAATTGTAACACCCGAGAATAATCAATTCATATTTTAAATTATTTTAATAATTAATTAAGGTAAATATGATTTTAAATATTATTTTCGTAAAATATA
>VHZZ01001477.1:62774-80474 GCA_009801015.1 Silene noctiflora | reverse complement strand
CCTCAATAGAGGTTTTACCCTAGGGGTTAATGCATTTGCTGATTTAACCAACGAGGAGTTTAAAGCTTCTCGTACCGGTTTTAATAAAGGCTTATCTAAACAAAACTCGTCAAAATCAAAATCTAAGTCTTTTAAATACGAAAATTTTACCGTGAGTTCATCGACAATGGATTGGAGGACCGAAGGTGTTGTTACCCCCGTAAAAGACCAAGGCCAATGCGGTAAGAATTACTACGTACTAACCAGTAGCGTAGGTAGGATTTGAGCTTAGGGGCGAAAAATTTTAGGGGGCGAATGGGTAATAATATAAGACACACTCGAAAAAAATCGAAAAATTTAACCAAAAACTTCGAAAAATTCACCTGCTGTGGAAGCGGACGACCGCCTCTGCTAGCCCCCCTAACTCCACCACTAACGCCTTCCTCAATCATCGATCGTTATTTTCAGACGATATTTAGTAACACCCTTATACTACCTCCGTCCTAGTCAATAGTACATATTTGTTTTATTTTTCTCTCACAAAATAAAGGTAAGTGTAAAAGACTAAGAGGGAGTAGTAATTCTACTTTTTCTTGTTTTATTTTAGATTTTGTTATTCTACTTTCTATTTTTACAGAAAGCGTATATGCCTAGGACAGATTTTTAAGACATGTCACATATTTATACCTGCTGTAAAAGACCAAGGTCAAATATATCTTTTAGGACAGATTTTTTTAGAACGCGAAATTCTTATTCAAGACCGTATATGATTCGATTTAAGTTTAAGACGGGTTAAACATGTCTATATAGGATGAAAAATACAAAAACGGAATGTATAAGGTAAAGCAAAAGGCTTGTCCTATATCCCATGTAAGGTGATATTTAAGTCATTTAACATTAAATTGGATATCCCCATGTGTGGTGTTAGTTTACTTTTCTCATTTTACTGTTACCAATCATTTAATCGTCAAAATTTGTTTGGTACGTCAACTGTAATAAGAACATTATTTAGATTCTACTTAGTTACTAGTTAGTCCTCCGTTTTAATTACTTGATGCCACAGGTTGTTGCTGGGCATTTTCAGCAGTGGCAGCAACAGAGAGCCTACACAAGCTAAAAACAGGCGCGTTAATCTCACTCTCCGAGCAAGAGCTTGTCGACTGCGACACAGAATACGATACTGGTTGTGAAGGTGGTCTAATGGACTTTGCCTTTGACTTCATCCACCAAAACGGTGGCCTAACCACCGAGTCAAACTACCCCTACATGGCAGCCGATGGCACATGTAACAAAAACCAAGCATCTGAACCCGTGGCCTCGATTTCAGGGTACGAGGATGTCCCTAAGAACGACGAGGACGCCCTCCTCAAGGCCGCGGCTAACCAACCTGTATCAGTAGGGATTGAGGGAAGCGGGTTTGACTTTCAATTTTACTCTGGGGGCGTTTTTAAGGGAGAGTGTGGAAATGAGTTAGATCATGCTGTGACGGTTATTGGGTACGGGGTCGCTCARGATGGGAGCAATTATTGGTTAGTGAAAAATTCATGGGGAACTATGTGGGGTGAGAAAGGGTACGTGAGGATTATGAGGGGTGTTAAGGGTAAAAGTGAAGGTTTATGTGGGATTGCTATGATGCCTTCTTATCCAATTGCTTGAGTTCGTACAATTTGGTACTCGTACTTCCTCCGTTCTGGTGAATTGTCGATATTTGCCTACTTGGCCAGTAAATTGTATATGAATTGTCGATACTTGGCTAGGAAATTGTATATAATGCTTGGATGTGGCTCGGGTTGGACGACGGTTTAATTAGTATTGTATGTATGTGTCAATTGTGTTATTCGTGTCCATATTATAAGTTCATGTAAATGGAAATATATGATAACGAGTATTCATGTATATACTTGTACAATTGTACCCAATTTTATTGTGTGAAAAATGTATTTATGCTTGTTGAAAGGTGAAAAATAGTAAAATTGATTGATTGTATATTTGTATGTGCTTTATTGGTGGGTAAATAAAGCTTAGGTGGTGCTACTCATTTTACCTCCCAAATACGGAGTAATTTTTTATTTTGTTCATTTAAGTCTTAGCTAAATAATACTCCCTTCGTCTGATTATTTGTTGTTCTTTTTTATTTTGGGTGTCTCGGTCAATTGTTGTCCTTTCTATTTTAGGACTGCATTTGATGAGTAATTTGATCTTTCACTTTCAATTTAGTCCWCTTGTCATGTTATAATTGGCTCTCTCTTCTTTCCTTGGTCTTTGTGCCAAAACCAAAGGACAACAAATGACTGGGACGAAGGGAGTATGGCATAAAGTATCTCTTGAAACGTTAATATTATCATCTACTCACTCATATTTAATACTCCGTAGTTGTTTACATTTTTATTATGTTGTAAAGAGTATTTTAATGAAACATAAGGACGTTGTTAAATGAGAGAGGATATGTATGAACTTAGCTGTTAAAGAGTACGGAGTACATAATATTTTTCATGATTCAACTAACTGACTTTGGTATAATAATAAAGCGATAGTATCTCTAACTTTTATGTCTTACTGCCTTTAAGACCGACCTTTCTTCTTACTCAAATCTTGATTCTTAGTTCACTATTTTATTGGTGTAAAACAATTTTACATTATTACATAAAACGGTAATTATCAAACACACTCATACAATATACCTCTTTTATCATTGAGGCTTACAATGATATTTACAAACTAACTATTTACCAATCTAAATTTTAGCAAAATGAAAATCAAATTTCTTACCTTAAAATCAAAATCAAACTTAAAAATATTTACGAGTTAACCCTTACTACAATTCATCACAGTCCGGCGAAGTACTGGACCGTGACACTAAAGTCTCGAACCCCGTCAATAGGAAACTTATGCACCATCTCTAACTAGAACTTGCGACATCACAAAGATACCAATTTTGAAGCCATCTACACTTGTTCTTCTTGCACCCTCTATTAATCTCCCTTTCAATTCCTGATTTTGATTAACAAATATGGGAATCCACGGTAATTATAGCAGTTTCCACCATTGTTTCAGACAATTACTTACCCTAATTTTATTTTACAATTCATTAATTTCGTTCAATTTTGTGTGTGTTTTTTTCCCAGGTGATAAAAGTAATCGACCTAACAAGAAATTTAAATCATCAAAGGTATCATCTTTGCACCTAATTTTTATGTTTTTTATTGCAAGTTTAGTTATTCGTGTCGTTCATTTGTTTACCTTTTGTATCTTTGTGACGGGTATTTTAATGGGAGGTAAATAAATGAATGGGACTGAAGGAATGTTGCTGAGATTGAAAATGGGTTTTTTGTTGTTGGTGGATTAGGATGATCATCATAATGTAAATGAAGATGATGCTTATTACCGGCCCGAAGATTTTGATGATAGTTATCGTGAAGGTGTGTGTTTTGATTCTTTTGGAATGATTTTAGGATTGATGATGTGTGTTCCGGTTTAATTTTGCTTCTGCTTGTTAAGTTTAGGAGGGTATTGTAGGGTTTGATTTGATTGTGGAGTGCTTGTATGATTTGGGTTTGAGGGCGTTTTCGGCCATTTGGAAACCGCCTCTTTCGGCTGATAATGGGGTGGGGGTAGGCTGTGTACATGTCAATCTCGCTTACTCCGTCCGTCATTTGCTGGAGCCCTTGATGAACTGGGTTATTGGGTAATGTTGTTGCGGGGTAGGGGTTTTTGGGGGATGGGGTCTCAATTCCCACCACAGGTTTTAGCCGTTTTATCGTGTAAGATTTGAACGCGTATAAACTTTGATGGATTTTGTTATATATAAAACCCTACTAGTTTTTAAGGGTGGTAAGGTATTTGGATTTTACATTACGAACCCACTCCCCAAGTTTCTTGGCAGCGCCAATATTACGTTGTTATGTGAAAGATTTGAGCAAGTTGAAATTAATATTAGCTTTGGTGTTGGGTAGTGATTTTACTGAGTTTTGTGTCCATTAGGGTTCATGTTGTGATTTTGGCTGAAAGTTGTGATCTTTGATTAAATTTCCGTGAAGGTGAAACTAAAAAGAGAGATTTCACTAAGTTGGAACTTAAGGAAGATCACGCAAATCGTCCTTTGTGGGCTTGCGCTGATGGTCGGATATTTCTCGAGACTTTCTCTCCTTTATACAAGCAAGCTTATGACTTTCTCATAGCAATTGCAGAACCTGTTTGCAGGTACCCATCTGTTCATTCGGCGACCATTAGCATAGTGTTTAATTATTTATGGTATTGAATGATACTCCTTGAGATCGGCAACTGTGTGATCTGACTTGTTACTGATTTTGATTGTTGTAAGGCCGGAGTCAATGCACGAGTATAACCTGACCCCGCACTCGCTATATGCTGCTGTGTCTGTTGGGCTTGACACAGAAACGATCATAAGCGTCTTAAATAAGCTATCCAAGACTAAACTCCCGAAAGAAATGATCGACTTTATTTATGCGTCAACTGCAAATTATGGTAAAGTGAAGCTTGTGCTTAAGAAGAACCGGTACTACATTGAATCTCCTTTCCCAGAGGTGATACCTTCAACAAATTCACTATTTGTTAAATGATTTCTTTACTGATTTCTTATATTGCTTTTATGGTTTATGTAGGTCTTACAAAAACTACTTAAAGATGATGTAATCGGCAAGGCCAGGATTGCCCAGGAGGTATGAAATTCACGCCTTCATGTAGTTAGTAAGATTTATGTCAAAATTCATTTAGATTTTTGATTTAATTAATTTTTATGAATCTTATGTTTAACTTTGGTGATGGTTATCCTGACTGTTCTGGCTGCAGTGCATGCATTATGTATTATACTCCGTAATAAATTTCTCCAATCCAATGTTTTTCCATTGAAATCTACTTTCAAGAGATGAACTTGTGGCAAACACTTGTGTTTCGTTATTAATGTTCTGCTTCACTCAGTTACCCTCTTCAACGGTTTTTCATTTGCAGACTGCTCATGGAGCAGATGGATTTGTCATTAGCAAAGGGTTGGGTGAGATGACGAGTGGCCATGGTGATTTGCTGAGTGAAGCTGAATTGGCTGCCATAGCCGAGGAGAAAGAAACTCATGCATTTGAAATTGATCCCGCCCAGGTTTGTTTGTTGTCCTTGTTTGACTCATGTGTTGTGGTAAAGCTAGTGCTTGAAATATTGTCTCACTTTAGAGTACTTGGGATGGTAGGAATTGTTACTAGACCCCCACCTCCTATTGCAACCCTCCGATACCACCAGTCTCCTCCTATTTTTTCTCTCTTAACCCTGTATTACTCTAGTAATAGTTATCCCCATCCTAAGCGAGCCCTAATTTTATACCTTTTGTCTAGAGGAAGGAGGTTTATCATCATTTCATTGTACACCATTACTTTCACTTTATGTGTTTATTTAGTTTATTTTTATGTCTTGTGCATAGTAACTCTTCTAGTTTTCTAAAACAAAAGAAATATGATGTTGCCATTAAAAATCAAGTCAAATTGGTTTTGGTGCAGAAGGTTCCGTTTTAATTTTTCTAGGCGTCAGTTGATACATGTGGAAGACTAATATGTGGGTTGAATACATATTGGGGACCAGGGGAAATGACAGATATAAATAAGACAGCAAGATGAGTAGACATATATATGCGATGTACAGCAAGTATGCTTTGAAGTTCTTCATCTTGGACTGTGAATTGTTGAACAAGAACTTTTATTATTGGATAATGCTAGAACTTTGAAAGGATAATTTTTTTTAATTGCATGAGGCATTCTGATATGAAAATTTATGCTTGAACCTGATTTATTTGCTCTTTTCATTTCACGGTGAAATGGTATTGATAAATCTGTGTAGTGCCTTAAAGAGCTAAAGCCAATGTATGAGCCTGGTGCTATTCTGCAGATGATTGCTATAACCGTTTCAGTTTGTTTTGTTTTGATGGTGGGAATATTTTAAGAATGGATAGTGTAAATTTGCAAGTCACTCTTGTTATAACTGATGAGTCTTGTTGGGTGATGCTGAAGAAAGAGGCAGAAGCTAATTTTCTTGAACTTGATTAGAGAATACATGTATGTGATATCCCCTTCCTCTTTAGAGGAGCTCGAGGTATGCAAGATTACTTGGCAGTCTTTAGCCTCTCGTATGTTGCCTCCAGTAAAGTTTATCCCCTTCTTGTGCACGTGGTAATCCGGATCACTAGATACGCTTACGCCCCCTACGGGTTGCAAATTTGTTCGTGCTAATATCAAGCCAAGTTATCAAAACACCTATGATTAGCGATACTGTGTTTGTTAATTGCACAAATGATATGGTACATGCTCCTATTTGTTAATCGCACAAGCATTAATATGTAGCTATCTTGATATCTTTGGTTCTCGGGATTATCTCATCTCTGTATTTTGCATTTTTGCAGGTTGAGAATGTAAAACAACGGTGTTTACCAAATGCTTTAAATTATCCTATGTTGGAGGAATATGATTTCAGAAATGATACAGTGAGTCATTTATGACATGCAAATGTTTCTGCTGAAAAGTTAATAAGCATTCACGGAAAATATTGGCATGTTATGCTGGTTCAGAGATTCTAACTCATTTTGAGACAACTAAGTGATGCTGTTTTAATATTTCAGGTCAATCCTGATCTTGATATGGAGTTGAAGCCTCATGCGCAACCACGACCGTACCAGGAAAAGAGTCTTAGTAAAATGTTTGGAAATGGTAAAGCTCTAGCGATTCTTATGCCTGTAATATAGAAATTGATGATGAGGTCCTCCTAAAGATGCATAATTTTAGGAAATTTGTTAATTGCTACTTGTACCTTGTATATCTAACTCCTGTTTCTTACCTTTTAATTTTTATTAAAATTGACCACCTTTTTAGCATTTTTTTTACTATACCAGGAAAAGATTATTAGTAAAATGTTTGGAGATGGTAAAGCTCTTGTGATTCTTATGCCTGTTCTAAAGAAATTGATCATGAGGTCCTCCTAAAGATGCATAATTTTTAGGAGAAGCTTTTAATTTCTAATTATACCTTGTATTTGTAACTCCTGTAACTTCTTACCTTTTAGTTTTAATTAAAATTACCACCTTTTTAGCATTTTTTTGGCCCCCTTTTGCAACCTTAAGTTCATTTCAGCCAAAAAAATGGTATCCACAAGGGTTGTGATGAAACAGTTGTGTCATATGGACAGGTAGAGCAAGATCGGGTATCATTGTGTTGCCTTGTGGTGCCGGAAAGTCTCTTGTTGGTGTATCTGCTGCATCTCGTATAAAGAAGAGTTGCCTTTGTTTGGCCACAAATGCTGTGTCAGTAGATCAGTGGGCATTCCAATTCAAACTTTGGTCTACCATAAAAGAAGAGCAGATATGCCGTTTCACTTCTGATAGCAAAGAGAGGTTTCGCGGGAATGCTGGAGTCGTGGTAACAACGTACAATATGGTTGCTTTCGGCGGTAAACGTTCTGAAGAGTCTGAGAAGATCATTGAAGAGATAAGAAATAGAGAATGGGGATTACTTCTCATGGACGAGGTATTTCTTGATTGTTGCTTACTTCATATAAAAATGTTTATGCCATTTAACTTCTTGAGGCGACAATTTCAAATAGTGAGTGTAAATATTTTTGGAAAAAGTACAAAAAATTATATTTATAATATTTACATATTTAAATTTGTCATCTACTATATCTTTGAAAGGATTATATTTTGAACAAAGAAGTAATATATTAATGCAAAATAGTAAGTATCGTCTTGGACAGCACATAAAGTAAACAAAAAAATATATTTTGGGTGTTAATAATTGTGAAGATGAGAGATATCTTATTTTTTTTCTCCTTCCCCTGATTTACTTTATACAGGTGCATGTTGTACCTGCCCACATGTTTCGGAAAGTCATCAGCATTACAAAATCACATTGCAAACTCGGGCTAACTGGTATTCATGCTAGTTGGATACATGGAAACTGTATTTTAAGTTTGTTATACCTAGCTGAGAAAGTGATACATGTTTATGATCCACAGCTACACTTGTGAGAGAGGATGAGAGGATCACTGATCTGAACTTTCTGATTGGTCCCAAATTATATGAAGCCAATTGGTTGGATTTGGTAAAGGGTGGCTTTATTGCAAATGTTCAGTGTGCTGAAGTTTGGTGTCCAATGACAAAAGAGTTCTTCGCTGAATATTTGAAGAAAGAAAATTCCAAGAAAAAACAGGTATCTTCCTCACAAGCATATAACTATGTCATTTTTTGCACTTCCATTTGTCTTACATGGAAATTTGACTTCCGCAGATTGGTATGTACGAGTTCTTGATTTTATCTGTGTTTTTATATCTGTTACGGATTATTTTTTAAAGGATTAATTAATGGGAATAATCCATATTATGGGTGTCCTTCCTATAATACTCCAAACTATGAATCAACCTACTATAATCCCTACTATCCTAAACTCTTCCTTGATTGCACCTCTCTGACTTGCTACCTAAGAACAGGTTACCCTTTATTTAATCGACTTGTGTTATTTTTATTTTCTTATTTTCTTTCATTGTCTTCCACTATAACTCTTCATATACTTAATTACTTACTCTCTTTCCCAGCAATGACATCATCAGCCATTTTTTTTCCCACCATTGATCATCATCAGCCCATTACTGTAAGTATTTGTTAAAATCTCGATTTCGAGTACCGTCAAAATGAAACATAGAGCAACATAAGAAGCCAAGCCGATTTCGAGTACCGTCAATGTTGAATATTTTACTTCAAACCAAGTGGGTTTCAAAATGTGTTGAAGATGCCAACTCTTATGAATAGTCAACACAAGAAATCAATTATCGATGCTAATAATGTCCCAATTTTATCTTCTACCTGATAAAGAAAGAAACATTACAAAGATTGGTAATTTTCAATATTTCATCACAGTGTTATACCGTACTATATCTAGATCCAGAACTACAAATAAATCAGCATATGAAAACCCAATCAAATAAATTCAATCAAATGCAAAAAATTGAATAAAATTAGCAAAGAAGCTTACCCTTTAACTGAGCTCTGAAAAATTAGAGGTATTAATTCTTCAAAAAAAAAAAAACACATAAATTTCAATGTATTCAATCAATGATGTAACGAGAAATAACTAGGAACCAATTCAAATCCAATTAAAAGACGGGTTTTTTTCAAAGATTTCTCATAAAAAAGTGAAGAAATGAATAGGAGTATTGTTTTGGAAAAACCCAGATCAAGAAAATTGAAGATGACAATTTGGGAAAAAAAATTAGGAGGAAGAACCCAGAAATGGAGGAAGCACATGAAGAAGGAGAGAGAAAGAAGACTTAACAAAGTGAAGAAGAAACTCCTTCTCTAATTGACTAAAGTAACAAATTACCGGCATTATCAGGTAAATAAGATGGACAAGTTCAATCAGGGAAGGGTTTAAGATAGTTGGGATTATAGTCAGTTAATTTATAGATTGGAGTATTATAAGGACACGTATAGTATGGATTATACCCATTAATTAATCCTTTTTTAAATTGTCCGTTTTCCCTGGTCTTCACTCAATTGTTTGGTTGGCTAATACCCCCTCCCCCCTTTTTTGCTTTTTCTTATTACTCGTATTGTTTAGGCAAGTG
The DNA here is from genome assembly GCA_009801015.1 of Silene noctiflora. Taxonomy (NCBI): domain Eukaryota; kingdom Viridiplantae; phylum Streptophyta; class Magnoliopsida; order Caryophyllales; family Caryophyllaceae; genus Silene; species Silene noctiflora. The sequence continues at coordinate 70,886 of VHZZ01001477.1, read as the reverse complement.
AATTTTGTTGAGTGCCGAACATTCAATTCCCGATGTTATTTTACTTTGATGCTGCTATTTTTGTACTTAGCATATTAAATTTTGCAGGCGTTGTATGTGATGAACCCTAACAAGTTTCGAGCTTGTGAATTCCTGATTAAATTCCACGAGGAAGAGCGCGGTGACAAGATAATTGTTTTTGCTGACAATCTGTTTGCTCTTGTGGAATATGCAATGAAACTTAGGAAGCCCATGATTTATGGTGCAACCAGGTACCGCATGTCCCCTTTGGAGACATTTATTGTATAAGCTGTGTGATTTACTGTGCACATGCTCAGTCTTCCTTACATTTTCTTTGCTGTATGTGGAACAGCCACGTTGAGAGGACAAAAATTTTGGAGACTTTCAAAAATTCGAAGAACGTGAACACGGTGTTTCTCTCAAAAGTATGGCTTATACGATCTAATTTTTTAATTTATTTCAGTTTTCTTGAATAAAGTTTTTTTCTAGCCTCTGGATGTTATGAAACTGCCTGATGATAGAAACTAAGCGTATGCTCACTTCTGCACGTGGTAGCTGAAAAAGGCTACTCTGTTGCACTTCTTTTTTCTGTTACGTTGAAGGTTGAACAACTATATTTTAGGCCCAACGACCAAGCCCCAATAAGCGGAAACCGAACCACCACCAGGCTCGTCTGAAGAGGAGCAATTTAATGTGTGAAGACTTATAAATAGAGTAGTGAGACTGATAATGAGACTGCAGTAAAAGATGTTGTATACACCCGAGAAATTTTCTTTGAGCTTAGAATGCGTGCTTTAGGGGCAGTAGTATCTGAGAAAAATGCCACATCATTAAGAATTTGAAGGATCTGATAATGGTTGCTGTTACATGGAAGTGTCTTCTGTTAACCTGTCTCTCAACTCCCTTCTGAAAATTTCCAGGAAGCTTTTATTAGAAAACTAGATTCTGAGTAGTTAGGTAACAGTTAATAAAACCCAACGAAAGGCTTCTGAAGAGGACTCTGACCAATTCGACCACCTTTTAATACAAATTTTCTTCAAAATAAATCTCCCTCTACCCGTTTGGATTCCTACATTTTTCTTTTTCTTAGACATTGTAATCAATTCAGTACATTCCCATTTTGGTTAAGAAATAGAGTAACACACAAAAACACTCAACCATGAGTCTGGAGTCTGGACAATGGACCCTATTCTCGTCACATATTTTTCTTCACCTAAAACATTGTCCTGAAAGCAAACATAGTGATACCAAGTGTATAGAGATAGTATACTTATTCAAACATGCTCCCAAGTCCCTTGGACAGCTTGTGAGGGGGTTATTGATTTTTTTTCTTTTTTCACATCAAATGCACTACTGCACTAGTACTGCTGCTTATGTCATGACATTTGTTTGTGGGCATTACACAGGTTGGTGACAACTCTATAGATATACCTGAAGCAAATGTCATAATTCAAATCTCATCCCATGCTGGTTCTAGGCGTCAAGAAGCTCAGCGACTTGGTCGTATTCTGAGAGCAAAGGTATGTGCTTAACACTGACTATTCTTTTCCTAATGTAGTCTCCTTTCAATCCACCAGTATTAAAATTAAATGTTCCTTATGCTAGATATCGTAATTCATACATTGTTGTTTTCTTTTATTGATAGGGCCGGCTTGAAGATAGAATGGCTGGAGGTAAAGAAGAATATAATGCTTTCTTCTATTCTCTTGTGTCTACAGATACACAGGTAAATCCTGCATTTGGGCAATTAAAAAACTCTAAAACATTTCACAATTTGTAATACCCCCTTTGTTCCCTGCCATGAAATGTCGATTTAGATCTTATCTCCGTTTCTTTCGAAATGTCGCTTTATATCTTATCTCTGTTTCTTTTGAAATGTAGGAAATGTATTACTCTACTAAAAGGCAGCAGTTTTTGATAGACCAAGGTTATAGCTTTAAGGTACTGTTCCGTTTTCCTTCTTTGTGACCCATCTTTGCTGATTGGAAACATTTCCTGGTAAAGGGTGTATCATATAAAAAGTGAACAGTGGTGTATCAGCACCTGTCACTGGTTTGGTACAAAAGCGCTCATTTATTTAGCGCCTCTGGACTCTAGTGCCTTCTGGTAAACCAAGGCTTTATCTTGAAATCATGATACTCTTAGTTATCAGACAAAGTTAAGTTTCGGAAATTTTGGTATATTTTTTTTGAAGTGGAGATTGGATTGTGGATCACCAGCAGGTTCAGGAGTAGGTTGGTAGAACATACTCCTGATTCTATTTAAAGACTGAGCATGGCAATTGCCTACTAGATATCTTATACTCCGTACTTGTATTATGACAACACTGACTCACTGCTTCAAGGGCTGCGGGAGTGGTGGAGTAAGGGTGTTCGATGTACTCAATATTACCCGTTTTGAATGCCAACAATACAGAGAGACTGTTTTTGGATGGCTTCTAATAAAAATTGCATTGATAGCTGCTACTTCCCGTAAAAGAAGCGTCAAATGTTTTGCTTTATTCCATCAGAGTCTAGACCTAAAGAATAGTGACTCTTTTCCGTCAAGTGTTCGTATTGAAATTGATATATCTGTTCTATTTTTGAGATTGCCCAACTTTTCCCATTGTGTTGTGCCTTGTGCTGCTTTCCTAATTTGAATTGGTTATTGGTTGTGATGCACAATGGACCAGGTTATAACAAGTCTACCACCGCCTGATTCCGGACCTGAGCTCAAGTATCACTCACTCGATGAACAACTGGATCTTCTTAAAAAGGTTTGCTAGACTTCCACCAGATGCTTTATTATCAATTGACGTTGTTTCGATCATCATATTCCCTTGACAAGAAAGTCGTGCTCCTTCCCTTTAAAGCCAACTGCTCTTCTTGCAATGGTGGAACCCGGGCATTTGGTTTTGAAGGGACGAAGCGTGTTTGTTTTTTCCTGATGTGAAGGACCTAGGTCTTGAGTATCTCCCCTCATGAGTCACGACTTTACCATCGAAGCTACTTAACATGTGTAAAAAGTTGTCGTATTTGTGCTACACACTTGTTCAGAATTCATAGGCCATCTTAGAAATTCCATTTGTTTATGGACTAGTATTTGTGGTTAATTTAAGTTCTCACAGCAATCAGAGGATAATACGTCTACTGTGATGTGAAGAATATGATTATTGATTCTGAAAACAGGTTTTAAGTGCTGGGGACGATATGACTGGTATCGAGCAACTGGATGAAGATATTGATGAAGTGGCCCTTATGAAAGCTCGTCGGTCCATGGGATCAATGAGTGCCATGTCTGGTGCAAGTGGGATGGTTTATATGGAATACAACAAGTAAGACCAACTCGCATCCTACAAAACTATGCATGTGAATATAAACTGGTCTTAATACGGAAACTTAAGTTCTCGAATAAAACGGTCTCACATGATACTCTTGAGACTGTTCAGTTTTACCCAGTTTAATATACTTGATGCAACCCTTGTTAATTGGATGTCGTTTCATAAATGTTCTCGTAAAAGACAAATGGGTTGGCTTTTCCTAACGTTCTAAATTTTTCTTGCAGAGCTGGACAAAGGAGACTTGGAGCAGGGGCGTCGAAAAGTAAACCCAAAGATCCCTCCAAGCGGCATCACTTGTTCAAGAAGCGTTTTGCGTAGAGCCGTAGACTACATTGTGATGCTTTTTTTGGAATAGTATATCATAAAGAACAATCAGATGAACCATGTAAAATTTTCTGTGTACTCTGGTCTGATTCAGGATAATAACATTCTACAGTGTACTATTCTACAATGTACTTGAAAGTTGAAACTACAGCATAAATTTTGCATAGAATTTTGTAGCACATAAAAAATGTAACTTGACGTCGGTCGGTCTACCAATATGAAATTTAATACATCTTGATGCACCCTCTCTAAACGAAAGATTTAGAGAGGTGAAATTGAGCAATTTTGCATGTTTTGATTAAAACTCAATTAACACTTAACAGGGACCGAACTAAAACAATATTTCGAGTAAATCATCCTTTTGATAATTGGTAATTTGGTACTATAGTTAATGCAATAGCATGTTAAGTTTACCATTGTTGCTTGTCAATATATTATAATGTGCCAAAAGATGGCCGCAAATGAACGTTGCTTGGTATCAGAGAACAAGAGGATCATCAAATGTAGAAAATCGAATTACTCAACAATAGTAATCAAAAGCTTGATGTTTTCATGTTTCGGATTGATATCCATAGCAGGTACTAAAATTGTACATTCTTACAATAACTATATACCCATTAGGGAGTCTCAAAACGGTATTTTTAAGATCGTTTCCCACTGCTTGCATTTGTCTTGGTGCAGAGAACTTTGCGGCCTTTATCACGCCTACGCTTCAACATAGCTCTTCCACTGGTGGTCCTCATTCGTAGCCTGAAGCCGTGGGTTCGTGCCAGAGACTTGCACGAGCGACTCCTTCTGGTTAGGCAAAGAGCTGCCTTACCAGCTCTCACCACTAACCGGTTACACCGTCTGGTGCCAACGCCAACACTAGTGGCCAAGTCCAATCCCCATGACAACCCTGAAATCGATTCAATACAGAGTCATCAACAAAATGGAGTAGGCATAAGCAGGCATCATGTTTACAAGGCAATACACATAACCGGTGGAGTACTCTCCAACAACAAATGGGTGAGTGTAGTTTTCCAAATTACACAATCAGAGAGCTAAAATGTTCCACATATTCTCATATGAGTTGATCTCACGATAAACTTATTGTGACAAGTTCATAATCATGTGGTACTACTCCCGTCTCACTCATTTGTTTACCTTTATTTCAAAAATCTCTCACCGAGAAAAATCAAAAGTAAAAAATTGATTAAGACAAAGGACTTAGTTACTTGTTAGTTTTATTATGAAGTCGGCCAATGGGTATACGAGTGAAGATTGAAGCTGACACCAATCTTAGAGAAGTTTCACTGAACATGTTATGCCGGATCATGTAGAGATGTAGCCTTGTAAATGTCACCTAAGTTTGTGAAGTCGTTGAGGGGTTATGGATGCTCATGACTTGGTTTAAAACCAGACAGCAACACAAACTAGCCTCTTTGTTCCCAATACACCCAAAAAATCTTACAAACGTTGCTATGTGTCGAACCGAAAAGAAACTACCTTAACAGCATGTTTAGAAGCAGCGTAAACAATTTTGATACAGCGGAACCTCAATAAAATGTGAAGTAGCAACAACACTATCTAAGTTTTTCCATTTAAGCTAATCGAGGTATGATATTTAAGATTTTGAAGTCTCAGAACAGTAGCTTTGAGGGGTAAATGACAGATAACCCCATGAGCACAAATACAGAAGAAATCAATCCACTTCCGTGTGCAAAATTGAATCTTTTTAAGCATATCACATGATATTTTGACCTACTAAGTATAATCAGACTTCAGTAAAAGGATAGACAACATCAATCCTCTACTATCTCGGCTCACCAAACAGTGCCTGCGCACTGAGGCCACTGACATAAATACGAACGTTGCAACACACCACATACGGAACATTGCTCTGATTGTCCAGAAGACCAGAATCTAATCTAGTTCACATAATGTAAGTGATATGAAGCTCTTCCTTGCAGAAGCCAATACAACAAAGTAACAAACAAAGATAATACAAGAATATCACCAAAAATATCTAATTACTCCCTTTAACTTTCAAATGCCCTATGAAATGCCTAAACAAACATACCTCTAGTCCTCCATACAACAAAATCGTCTCACGTTACATTCATTACAGTTCACCAGGACTTCGTTGAGACCAAGGCGAAAAAAATTATTGCACTATTGCAATTATCTACACATAGATAAGTACATAGGGTTGAGTGCATACACCTCCTCTCCCCACCACAAGCTCATACGAGCCAATTTATCTTAACACCAGCCCTTCTCCCTCCCTTCCTCTTTCCTCATTGACGAAGTGAGGACAGGACTAGCCCTACCCTCTAAAAACAGAGAATTCCAAATTTATACTTCCTCCGTCTTAATCATTTGTTTACCTTAGGTAAAAAGTTCTAATCTTTTCCCATGTTTCTCTTATTGTCTTACAAATCCCAAAAATTTCAATCTACATTTTTAACCCCCAAAACTTGGAACCCTCGCTTCGTCACTAGACATAGTATCCACCCAATTGTATTCCCATCCATCACCTCTTAACAATAAACCCAATTCAACTAAAATAAGTAAATGCAGCTACACTACAGCAATGACAAGTCCGACAGTGAAAACCAATAATATTGCATAAATACTCGCTCCGTCCCAATCATTTATTTACCTTTAATTAAAAATACCCCAAAACAATAAAAAAAAGTAAACATATAATTGGAAAAATAACAGCATTACACCAGTGGCTGAAAGGCTTCTGCAAATTGCGGGGTAAGGAGGGTCGGATATACGCAACCAATGTAAACAAAGAAAATATACCTGAGAAAGAGGAGGAAAAAGAATTGGAAGGAGAAATGAAAGAAGAATGAAGTAACCCAGAATTAACTTTGTTAAAAGAAACAGTAAATTTGATGGGTAATTTAGAACCAGTAACACGAGTAAGTGAAGCTACTGTTGTAGGTCTACCGGTTGTTAACCATGGTGTCATTGCCATTGTTGCCATTTTCTTCAAATCTTCACTCTCTTATCTCTCTTGCTTATCTTAAAGGGATTATAAAAAAGGAGACAGAAAAATTGTGTAAAATAGAGTTGAGTTTTGTTCATCTTATCGGGTTAGTTTGGGTGGTTTGGGTCGGGTTTTTTAGCCCATTTTGAAGTTTGGGCAAGTTATATGGAGTACTTTAGAGAGGAGATTGGGTCTAAATTAGATATTGGGCATTTGGTCATATGACTATGGTGAGGCTCACAACATACCTACCAAATGGGCCATTTGAGTCGGATTTAGATCGGTTCTTTTCATGTAATTATTATCGGATTATTTTTAGGTTGGATTATTTTTGGTCGGAAAATTTTAAATCATTTCAGGTTAAGTTGCATTTTTGGAATTTCGAAACAGGATTTTATCTTAAATAATTCATTTTGGGTTATTTGATCTATCGAGTCACTTTGAATGGAATCAGTTTAGGACTATTGGGTCATACTGAGTAGGAATTGGGCCAAGCTGGGCCAGCCCATCATGCCTTCCCCAAAAAATGGCTCGGCCCATGCATGGATATTGGGTTGGTCGTGTCGTGTCGTGCCTGGCCCACTTACCCCAACCTCCGCCACGGCCTGCTCCTGGCACGCCCATTTTCGTGCTCGGGCTATGCCTGGCCCATGGGCTAATCATGCCTTGCACGTGGGGCGGCCCATAAAACTTAAGTTTATTTTTTTATGTTTTTCAAAAATTGGTTTATAATTGTTATATTTTTAGTACTTTTTGTTTAATAACTTGAGTATGACTAATTGAGTAATAATATAGGATTATAAGATGAGTAGAAGAATGATTTGTGAGAATTGATTTGTATTTATAGAGTTAAGGGAGAAAAGAAATAAAAAATAAAACAAAGCCCAAGTAACGGTTACATTCCGAAGGCAACAACAACACGTAAACACTACAACAGTCACATTGTAACGACAATATTACAACAATCACAAATTTATGGGCCGAAAACCGGGCCGTGTCGTGGCAGGCCCGTCATGCCCAGTTCGTGTCGGTTTGTCCGTGAGTGGGTCGTGCCTGTGCCTAGGCACGAGAATTTTTCACAAATCGCAACTGCGGCCCGATTCCAACCCACTCGTGTCGTGTCCGTGCTGATGGTATTGTTCACCTAGGCCGTGCCGAAGTCATGCCGCCCTCCTTGGCTCGGCCTGAATTGTCATCTCTAGGTCACACTTTAAATCACTTTTCCTGGTCTAAGATCAAGCTTATCGGGATGGATCATTTGGGTTGGGTCACTTTTGCCTACTCTAGTTCAAAGCTTGTACCAAATAGGCTTAGACCTGGCAAAATAAAATCGAACCAGAAAAAACATGTCGAAAATACCTGAATTGATAACCAATCGAACATCTGATATGAATAAATTGTTGGAGCTGTGTCCTCCAGTTAGTGCGGATAACGTTATTACACATACACTTGTACGGACAAGTGGGAGCTTGTTGGGGCTGGTGTCCTA
>VHZZ01001477.1:23762-39798 GCA_009801015.1 Silene noctiflora | reverse complement strand
TCTGGTGGTGCAGTGGTGCGGCGGTGGTGCGGTGGCTGCGGCAGTGGTGGTGGTATTGTGTCGGGGTAAAAGGGAGTTACAGAGACAAAGTTTCAGAGAGGGAGTAGTGAAGGAGAGAAGGTAAGGGTAGTAACCGTCTTTTTTTTTAAAAACGTCGATGATTCGTTATAAAACGTCGACGACGTTTCGCAACCAAGTTATATAATTCAGTTCAATTTTGGTCATTGTAATATAGTTCAGCTTATTTCGATTTTGTTAACTTCAATTTAAATGAACGAGGTAAAATAATGATTACGACTTTAATTTGATTTTTGTTTTAGCTTATTTCCTGGGTATTGATGGAAGGTTGATCGGTTGATAATGCAAGAGTATGTGATAAAGCGTGAGTTCGATTAATACTAATTAGTCTACATTCTTAGTGTTTATGTCATTTAAGGTTTTTATGGGAAATATAGCAAATCACCCCCATAAATTTGATACTATGTGCAATTAAGTCCCATAACTTATAAATGTAACAAATTGGCCCCATAAGTTTCTCTTAATGTGCAATCAACAATATATCTTAATTTTAAGAATGATTTTTATTAAATTAAATATTTACTATGATTGAAAAACAAAATTATTGATCAATTTTAATCCTAAAATTCCAAATTATAAAAAAATTTGTTCAAATATTTTGGTGAAAAAATATTCATAATATATAAGAATTTTTAGTGAAGTTACAATGAAAAGTTACATTACCTAATTTTTTTTATATTAAATTTGTTCACATTTTTCTTTGAATAGGTAAATATTGTATTTAATTTTTAATAAATATATTTAAAATAATTTTTATAATATAAAATAATAGGTTTTTGTTTACAAAAACGGTAGAAAACTTGATTTGTGCTTAATTACACATTTTTAGAAATTTATGGGGTTAATTTGCTACAAGTGAAACTTAAAGAGTTGATTTGCACATATAACATAAATTATGGGGTTAATTTGCAACATAACTGAAGGTTTTTACAATGTGTAGGAACTAAATAAACCATCACTAAAATTTGTGAGATACGGTCTCTCAATAAGTTATTGAGATATCAGCCGTACCCTTTTATTTGTATTTCGTGACAGGGTAATTTTGTACCTATTTACATGATAAATGTACTCATTTTATCTTTAATCATGATTTGTACATATTTTATTACCTTTAATACCATTTTTTCTTAAAATTATAAAATAATCTCCCAATAAACTTCTTGAAAGACCGTCTCTCAAAAGACCTATCCATAAACCATAGACCAAAACACTTTTTTGAATGAATTAACATTATGTGAAGTTAATAAGGACTATATTCAGTCCACTTTATCTGACTCTTAACCTACATCAATTTAAACACGATCCTATCTAATCAAGTCGATTTCCTAAGTTTGTCATTGCTTCATAATGTTTCGTCTAGTTTGATTTAAATGGAACCAATAAACAACCCTACTTATAACATATGTGTAGATAATCAACCATCTAAACTAGTAACCTTTACACATGTATTCCATCAACTCCAAATGTGATATAATGAATCTAAGACAATATAGAGGCATAGAGCGTATCACGAGTGAGAAACCGGTACTAATATTAAGTGCAACACAGGCACACAACAGCAAACCCGGACCCTTGACGGACCATTCATCTAGAATAAAAATTACGCACCCACCTCCCACTTTACCCACAAAACTTCTCAAAGTTTCCCAACTAAATAAACTTATTATTACAAGAATCTTTTTCAATTCTTCAAAAATAATGTCTCATCATCTTCATATCCTTAATTTAAATAATCAATAACTCTCCTTGTGACGAGCATATCCGTTACAAACTTGTGGCGGATCAAGTACTACTCATATGGGCAGGTAAGATAAAATAGAATATTACTTTCTAGACACTCTGCTTTTATCGTATCTAATCACGTGGGTAGTACATGCGACGGATATGCCCGTCACAAATGAGAATTTATGTTAAATAAATGATTGAATAAGCTTTTTAATAAATAAACAAAGAAATAAGATCAACAGTATATATTATCGTCATCCCTCTTTCATGAGGAAATATTGTGTACTATTCTGTTTCCTAATCTGAATCTAAATAAAATTTATCTTTTATACTATTTTTTTTAGTAAAGCGAGCCACAAGAGCGAATATGTTATTGACGAGATTAGACACAAATTTGACTTGAAATCCGAACTAACCTAACCATATGCAACCCGACCCCGAATGTTTATTATCGCTCCCCGAATAATTTAACAACTCACCCAAAAATAACCCGAGCCTATCAGAACTCTTTCAAATCTGAACAACGCAAACCCGAAATATCCGACCATAATCCGATCTAATTGACCCGTTTATCGGACAACCATCTGATTGATCTGAATATGTGAAATCGAGACCAAACATTATTCCATTACTTTTCCTCTTCGTATTACGTTATCAAACGACCCACAAATTCCTCCAAACTTCTGCCACTTATATATATATATATATATATATATATATATATATAAAGCTCAAAACCCAAAAACACAAACTTTAAACCCAACACACCCAAATAATATGGGTGCTCCTCAAACTCCACTACCACTACTATTCTTCTTAATAATTCCTCTGTTTTCCTCTATTCTACCCCAAACTTTAGGACAAATCCGCCATTATCACAACCTCAATAATAATGCAAGTAATAATAATCTTATTAAAGGAAATAAACAATTGGGTAAATGTAATTTATTCCAAGGTAAATGGGTTTTTAATATTGGAGCAACTCCATTATATGATTTCTCAACTTGTCCGTTTATTGACCCGGAATTCGATTGTATCAAGTATGGTCGACCCGATAAACAGTATCTCAAGTATTCTTGGCTTCCTGATAGTTGTACTCTTCCAAGGTATGAGTAATATTCTCCGCTTTAATTGTTAAGTAAGACCGTTGTATGAGTACAATTTTAATAGTTTGTGTACTTTATTTATTTCTATCGTTAAACAAGGAGTATAAGTTATTAGCAGAGTAAAAAGTTTTCATATTGTATAAGTCCGTCTTATACTGTGACACGGTCTTTTATACGAGTGTTACGGAGTACAATTGTACAGGGAGTGTTGAGTAAAAAGTTTTCATTTTTACACTTTATAGTGTGACTAGGTGAGTAGAATTTTGCTCAGGCATGAAAGACAGTTTTTTTATGAGTATATTAAGCAATCATTGAGGTCTTAACCAATAAAAAGACGGTCTCATATGTTAAATTAAACCGTCTTATTTTACAATTTGCGATTTAAAGTATTTTAAGGAGACTGTAAAAAAAGAGTTACTCTAGCGAGCATTTCGAAACAAAATGGTAATTTTGGGGTTCCGAAAATTGTCAGACAATATGGGACTTTTTGGGGAAATGGGCAAAAGGTATAGGTGGCTATTCTTAGGAAATTATTTAATTTAAAATTCAATTTAATTTTTGTAGAGATAAAACCATGTTCGTCTATGCATTGTATAGTGGCGAGTTGAAGTGCGTCGAGTGGATACTATTGAAGGAAATTTGGGTAAATGGGTGCTTTTATGGCCGGTTGAGTCATACTAGTTCGGGTTTTGTCGGGTCAGTTTCATTTCTCGGGTCCAATTTGGTTCAGTTTATGTCATTGCGGAATGGCAGGATGGGATAGGAATTAGGATTGTACTTTCGAGTTTGAAATTATAATTTTGTGTTTAGGTTTGCATAAGGTTCATTTATTTTGTTAACGAGTTAAAGCAATTAAGATGAATGGTAAGTACAATCTGGATCGATTTTAAGCTAATTTTTCGTCGTGTCATCAATCAGGCCTAGTCATTTTAAGGTCACATACTCACATGGCAATGGTGTAAATATTTCGATGAATTGTGTTGTATGATTGTATCGGTTATCATATGGCATAGGGTCGGGTAAAGGTTGTCATTTACTCGGGCAGTATCGGAGCTCTGGTAAATAATAAATCTTTGTTTGGTACAGTAGGAGTAAGCTAGCGTAAAATTAGTACACCAATTTCGGTTAGACATTTGATTAGTTTTCAGCTCACTACAAAGTCAAAGCCATTTTCAATGTTATTTATTGTGTTAATTTTTAGTAAGCAGTTGGTCTCTATAAATTGTGTCGCAAATAGGCTGGGTAATATACGATCAAAGCTATTTCGGATATAGCGGTCTTAGGAGAGACTTACTAATATGATGGGTTGGTGCAATTGGGTTGAATGTCACAGATTTGATGGAATGGAGTTCTTAAGGAGATATAGAGGGAAAAAGATCATGTTTGTGGGTGATTCACTGAGTTTGAATATGTGGAACTCTTTGGCTTGTATGATTTACGCGTCAGCGCCTTCAGCGAAGTACACCGTTACTCGGGGAGCTCTACGTTCTTCCGTCACTTTCCAGGTTTGCCCATTCTAACTCCCCCGTTTCATATTGTATGGAGTACTTCTTTTCTCGAGCTATGTCTTTGATTGACCGGTGTGGTCCCTAGAGTATAACAAAATAGTGAGACTAGGGCACCCTTCGTTCTGCCGTGTCAGTTACTGGAGCGGTCCGACTCTTTCTTGCCGCTGATGTTTCGGAATTGGCCCATATGTGATCTGTGGTGTGCTTTTATTTGTGCTTCAAGCCAACAGAGCAAGTCCATATAAGTCCATTATCCCAACTGACATGAGAAAAAACTTGTGTCAAGTGATGTGGACAAGTCAACTGCTAGTAAGCTTGTGTTGGTGTTTAGTAAATCACAAATTTTTGTTTAAGACGGAAGTATTCGTCTTAAACTTGGTAAATAGCACGAGAAATGTGGATAATTCATAAAACACTTATTGTGTAGGATCTTGTTACAGTTTGAAATATTCCTATTATTTATAAAAGCTATTCATTTATTGACAGTAGTAGTAGTAGTAGTAGGAAATGAGCGTTAAACTAATAAAAAGGACCGTCTCAGGCGGTAAGACGATATTAAGAAATAAGGCAATAATGTAGAGCAAACATGTAGGACAAATAGCCAAGTTGGTAACATGCAAGCCAGCGAAAACATAAAAGAAAAAAACATGTTTTGTCAAAAGTTTTATGGTAATCAAATTAACAACACTTGGCAAAAAGTTTTGTTCCTTTTTGTTATTCTGAAATTTGATACACATGTTTGATAGAAACTGCAATATACTCTTTAAGAGTTTGGCAAATGTATCAGTAGTTCAGTACTATTATATGCTTCCTATATGCTTTATGCTTTACGATCCTTGATTTGTTAATTAAAATTATGGCATTGTTTGAAGGAAACAGCTATCTTGATCGGTCCGTCTTGCATTTGCATGCTATTTCAATATATAGTACCGAGTATCTTAGTCTAGTAGTTAAGAAGGAGGTTTAGTGGACAATAGGTCTTCGTTTGAGTTTTAATTTTCATTTTATAAAACTGATATTTGGATGTTATATAACCGCACATCGAATCGACTAATCATGATTAGTTAAGCATAAAGTACATAAATTTTGATGGTACATAATGTCCCAGAATGCTAATCAGATCAGTTCTGACAAACATTACCTAAAACAATTCATAGGACCATGTAAATTAGTCATAATACATGTGAAGATGCAATCAATAATTAACCTTCCTTGGAAAAAACCTTTCTGCCAAATTTATTAATTTTCATAATTAAGGGATACCCTATCTGATTTGCAACATCAGCATCATTTTCAATCTGTTGCACAAACCTGCTAGATGCCTTCTCTCCCACATGACTATATGCCCAACTTTTGTCTTCTTTTGAGATTTACCGATCCACGATTCCACGAGTAAGCCTTATGAGAAACGGTCACACAAGTATTTGTGCCAACTTAAGTTAGTTTCCACTATTCACACTTCAAATAAATTTCGGTGCAGCCTTGAGTTGTTATTAGTCACCCCGACATATTCTAGGTCGTTGTGCCAAAGGTATGATTCATAGTGCTTTAGTAATTGGTTTTGAGTGAGGGAGATGAGAAAAATGACAAGGGTACAATCGTAAAAAGCATATGTGAAAGAATAAAGTGTGTATGTGAAAAAGCGCAACTCATTAGCGGAGGAAGGTAGTTATAATTATTGAAAACTAAGCACCATTATGGAGCATTAGGTGTATGGTAAGATGTCTTAAGGCTCTTGATCTCTCTGTGGAGGGACTCGAAAGATGTCACTATTGTTGTAATGTAATCTGTTGAATACATGGTGCAGGAATATGGAATGAGTGTGCTTCTATACCACACAACATATTTGGTGGACATAGTTAAGCAACCTATAGGACGCGTTTTGGAGCTAAACTCAATATCGGGTGGCAAGGTATGGAAAAACATGGACGTCCTCATCTTCAATACATGGCATTGGTGGACCCACACCGGACAATCACAACCGTATGTCCTCTCTCTATTTACTTTCCAATCACTGTAGTATTGTTCACTCTATTACACTGAATAACCTCATTTGGCTTCTTTTTCTTACTAAACAAGTCAAATGGTGCTCATTCAATGATACGGAAAGAGTATTATTCATATATGAACCATTGTGCTTACAATGTCAGTTTTCTATAGCATTCTAGGAAGATCTTCTGTTCTTAGTTTCTTATTCGTGTAAGGTCATTATTACTACGAACAATGTAGACAAAAATTGAACTGAACAACTTCGATAACAAGTTTAGTTGATTGTAAAAAATGCAGATGGGACTATATACAAGATGGGGCCACTGTCTCTAAGAACATGAACCGTCTCACAGCCTACTACAAAGGGTTGGGAACATGGGCGCGATGGGTTGACGAGAATGTTGATCCTTCCAAAACCAGAGTTTTCTTCCAAGGGATATCTCCTACCCATTATGAGTAAGCTTGCTTTTATTGCCTATATATCTTTTTTTTTCCATGTTCTTTTACACAACACTTCCTCTTGTTTACTGACTGATAGATTCCCAGGAAGTAACCTGAATTTGTTAAGTCGAATGACGAATCTAAATGGTTGAAAGAGCGCTTCTAAAACACTCAAATAGGTTGAAACTGGAGAGGGTTGCAAGCAAGGCTACGTCTAAAACTTGCAAATGGGCTATTCTAGTCATTAGTCAAGTCATTTCTAGTGTATCACGCACCTAAGGGATGGGGTCATTTTACTTTTGTTTCATTATGATAATATCAGGCCATTACGAGTACAAATCAGTCAAGTCGGGTCATTTTTGGGTTAATGGCAAGGGTCTGCGTCTAGTCGTTTTAGGTCCCTTTATTAAGATTTTTGTTATTAGTCGTGTAAAAAAGTCGGATGCAATTCTATATCTGTCCTGTAATTTCATATCAGTCATTTTGGTTCATTTTGTGTCGATTCGGGTTGTGTCAATGTCAAGTCCAATAATGTTTAGGCTGGATACAGGCCAAATGGGGTTATTTTGAGTTTCATGTGTGTTTGCATTGTTTTGTTCGAGTCAAATTTGGGTCCTGTGGCGAGTATTTTCGGGTTGGTTTATTTGAATTAGGTCAATTTGGGTCTCTTAATTGAAATGATATCAGAAGAATCAAGAGATCTGTCCACTGCCTGCGCCAGATTTTCGATTTTTTTTTCCTGCTCTGCCATTGGAATAACCTAATAATATGGCAAACATTTCTTGTCATAGTCCCAGTGAATGGAAAGGAGCATCAAAGAGCTGCACTGGGGAAGCACAACCACTCTCTGGATCGACATACCCTGCAGGCTCGCCACCAGCAACAGACATAGTAAAGAGGACAATAAGCTTAATGAAGAAACCAGTTTACCTGCTTGATATAACAACACTCTCACAGCTGAGAAAAGATGCTCATCCCGGAGCATACAGTGGATTGCACCCGGGCACCGACTGCAGTCACTGGTGTCTCCCTGGATTACCCGACACCTGGAACCAACTGTTATATGCTGCTCTTTTGAACATGTGATTTTTCTTAGACTCTTGAACAAAATCTTTTTGTTCTTCTTAGTTTCCTGTCTAGGGTTGTTAATTATGATTCATTGAGATTGTGGAATAGAAAAGGAAAGGAAAATGGTCTATGCTTCTGCTGTCAGTATTCAGTAAGGAGTCTTAGTTATAATGTAGCATCTTGTAAGTAATTGATTATGTTTCCGAGTTGAAATACAAAAAGGGCTTCAATTTCGATTAGCATTTGACTGAGTAAACTCCTCAAAAGCCGATTTTTTTTCCTGCTTTTTCCCGATAATTCATAGCATACCATAACGAATGGAGGAGATTATAGAAAATTATTAAGCTACAAGTTATTTTCCAATATCTTTGGTTTATGTTGCAGATCTAAACCAGTGCCCGCGAAGGCTGCAAAGACCGTAACAAATGGAGCCGATACAGAAAGAGGTTTTCCTGCCTATTGGCCTATTCTTTTCCTGCTTATTTATCATATGCTTCAGTAGAAGACCGTCTTAACGACACCATGGTTGTTATTTACTTCCACAAATTCCAAAATAAAACACCGTGAATGAAACTTGTGGTTGTCAAGTAATGAAAAAGCGAGAATACTGAACAAACAGAGGTAGTCTACTGTCAACAGTAAACTTTGTGTATTACTTTTGTAAATTTGTAAAAATCATTCAGGTTTGTGAATAGCATAGCGTATAGTGTGAAAGGATATAACACATTAACACTTGTATTTGATACTTCTTCGGCTGAAAAGCTGCTGTATTGATTCTGGGATTGGTTTCGTATTGTAAATAAGAGTGCAATAACACTTTCGGAACAAAAACATGATCAGGACCCTCAAGGCAGAAGCAACATGTACGCAGGGTTAACCCTGAGTTAAAAACATGAGACGGTTTTCAGATGATCTATAATGAAACCAAAATCAACCAGCAAAGAAAAAAAAAATCAGACTTCTGGTCGAGAACACTTGAAGAACTTATGTTCAACAATACTTCCGACTGTAGTAGATTGTTGGGACACAGATTTAATCTTCTGAATGTCCAAAGAATGTTGTAGGGTATCGGGAACTCCAATCTTGATCTGCAGTTTCATCTGCTCAAATGGTACACCGGGTGGGCCGGTACTGACCCTGCATGCAACTTGACACTGTTTAACTTCACGGAATGAACTCCTGTCATTTTTCGCTGGTGAACTCCTGTCATTTTTCGAGTTCTAATGCGTACTTCCAATATTTAAAAAATCATCTAGCATGTTTCTAAACACAATGTAAATATATTGCTAAAATAACACCCCATGTATATTTTTTTCTCCGTCTTAGCTATAGGCTTAAATATTTTTTACTGCGGAGGGGACCGGGCTGATTTTTAAAAATGTTTTGGATGGAACTCCCAAGTTTTGTGAAAAACTATGTCCTTAAAGCTCTGGGTCATTGTCCTAATTGACTGTGCTTTTGAGGACACTTGAATTTGCAATCAACTTTAGTTTGAAACCTGTCAACAGGGAAGCTTTTTAAGTTGCCATGATATGCTCCACCTTTTTCATTCAAATTACAGCCAACACAACTATTTGAATTTGTAGCCCGAAAGTTAAAAATTTGTCACAGGTTATTATACGTAAATTGAAAAATCAATTATAGAATAAGACCGTCTTAGAATGTGAGACGATACTTTTATTGGTTGAATCCTCACTTATTACTATCAATAAACTGTCTTGCAATTGAATACCCTCTCCGAGTGTCTTCAACAAATCAAGAAGATTCTTGGACGCTTGAGAAATTTATAGTCAGACGAGAGCTATTGAGACACCGGAAATCATTGTTGATACATCGTAGCTTGAAACACAACATATATTTACAAATTACTACATTCTCTCAATTTTGTTTTTCTGGGAAGAAAGCTAATACAAATATGGAGTTACTATTTACACTCCAAAAATTTCCCAGTATATATGATTGTACAACAATCCGAGAGTTGGGAGCTTGTTTCGGAGTTTCAAGAAATGCTCCCTCAAAATAATGAAAGATTAGCTAGGACAAAATGATCACTCACAATGTTTTTTTTTTCACGAATATGATAATATTACATGAAATTTATCTTTACAAAAACAAAAGATGATCTCGTGAAAACCGAGTTTGCTGCAGAAGAGATATTATCAGGGCATTGACCTGCAAGCAAGCCTTTGTTGCTGTTGCTTCTGGCATTGTAAATGGTATGATCTAGCCTTGTCTCTCAACTCCTCAAATGCTCTCATAGTTTCGACATCAAAACCTCCTGCAAACTGGTGGGAGGACATAGATCATGATATTAGCAGAGGTTTATTAGTTTAACTGGTAAAGTCATCGAGTAAAATTTGAAACTCATCAGCTTAAAACAGTTATCTAAATAATTAATGTCAACTTGCAAAATATAGCAACAATGGCACATGGTAAAGTCATTAATCATAGTTCAAAACTCTATCAGCATCGATAATTGCTCTTGTGGCTCCTTTACACTAAAAAGAATGTACCCTAGTTGGTAGTCATGGACGATTTCATAACGAGCCTACTGAATGTACCTGATGAACTCTAAATGCGAAACGAACTCCTTGAACGATTAGTTCTTCTTCCTCAGGACCACCACCGACTATTTCAAGCTCTGCTAATACTCTTTTCATGTACTTCATTGCTAGTTTTACTGATGCTAGCTTGATCTGTACAAAATTTAAAGAACTCGCATTAATGCTACTGTATAGAACACACTGCAGACTTGCATAGTGCACACAATTTCTAAGTTGGTGGTAGCAATCATATAAATCATAATTGAGTGGGTCCGCAAACTGATCTACTTTCAAATATAACTCATATATCAGTTTCGGCTCTCAAACCGTCATGTCCACTTCATTTCTCGCAAGTCAAGTTGAACAGAAATACCCAAGACTGTCGAGAAATACAGTAACATGGTTTCCCGACTTCAGGCGGAAATTTAGGTCCAGCTCCCTGAACGTCTGATGTCGTTATAATCCCATAATAAAGGCTTGAGCCAAATTTTTGGGACACTAAAACGACCTGACAACCTGATCATGGTCCTAGCATGACCCACAACATTTTGTCTCTAACTAATACGAAGTAACTCGCACTATCTTCCATGCCCTTCCTTTTTAATTCCACAAAAATGGATCGACGAACTTTCAAGAGGTTGGTCCCTTTTGTAAATGATTTACATAATTTCCGGAGTTGGGGAAAAAATTTAGGTGCAACTATCCCATTTAACATTCCGCAACTCAGATCCAACTCGACTCAACTATAATAAAAACTAAAACTACCAGACAAACTGAACATGGCCTTATCAATGACCCATTTCTTCCATCCTGATCCCAGTAATTTTATATCTTAATATCTTCTGGTCTCCTTCCTTTTTAGTTCCACAAAACCGGATCTAAGAACTTTCAAGATCTTTGTGTCATAGTGAAGGAAGGATCCTTCAATTGTGTCTTTCTAGGAGTATGGGGATTCATTAAAGGTCAACCAACCCGAGAAGAATCCGATACTCTTAGTCTTTACTCAATTCCAAACCCTTAAAATGCCCAAATTCCAGACCAGCAGACAACAATGTATATGGGATTTCCCATGTGAGAATGCATGCGTGGGCATGGTTAATTAAAGCAAGACTATAAACTAATTTCCGTCTTTTTGGCATTTAGCTGCATTATTTATGTTAACAAGAAAGCTGATCATAGAAATAAAGCAAGATTATACTAATTGATATCAACCCATTTGTCATTTACCTGCATTATTAATGCAAAAAAGAAAGTTGATAGTATAATGCTGTCATTTAGTGGATTATGCCTAAACAATATAACATGAACAAAAAGCAAGTTACATCCAAAACCATATACCAACTTCACATAAAATATGTCACAAGATTCCTAGACTATGGCCCAATATCTTGTGATTTAACACGACATTTCCGTGTGATTCCATTCGGTCCAATGCAAATTAAAAGAATTGAGCAACAGAAGAGACCGATTGTGGCAAAAGAAGAATATCACACCTGACTGACAAATCCAGTGTCAAGCATCCAATCAACCGGAATTTGGAACGACTTATACCGATTGGCTGCAGATTCTCTTAACCGAGATAGATTGTAAACGCCATGCTCCAACCTGTATTGGTTATAGACAATTTGAGATGATAGAATACATGTGACACCAATCATTAATGCACTAACCCTATGATTAATTAAGGAACACAGGAAGATTTGAGCAGGTTTTAAATATGAGACCGTCTCTTACAAGACTCGAGAACATCATAATAAATGAGTAAAGAAAACGAGAATAGTTACTTTTCAAGAAGGGTTTGCATTTTCTTTAGAGTTGTTGAACAAGCCTGACGAGCATCATGTCTAAAGGATGATGCCTCAGACTCGAGCTTCTTGAGATCAGAATACTCAAATGCTGCTTCCCTTAGCCCGTCAGCCTTTTTCTCCGGCCAATCAAAATGTTTAAGAACCGCCCTCTCATCAACCTAAAACAAGTTTCACCGACCATTAATCTACATGATCTCATCTAAACCACGAAAAAAGGCATAACTAAGGATCACGACATACCAAGTAAGAGAGTTCATCATCTAGCCACTTCACAAAGGAAACCACTTCTTCAATGTCTATAAAACAAGCTGTCTCAACCTCCTTTATCAGAAACCTTATGAAATCTCCTTGTGTTTCAACGTCTGTCTTAATCTGCAATAATTAAAAATCGAGCATAGAAGAACATAAATCAATCTGACAAAAACATTTCCCAAATGGCGAGTCTTGTGTGAACAGTGCCAAGTCCTTATATATTACACTATCACAAGGTTAATAGATTTGCCAAAAATCATTAACTTATTAATATTAATCATACCCAAAAAAATTGGATGACTTGTAAACATTTCCCCACTTGTTTATTTTCTTTCATAATTCCAATTCTCAAGTGGCTACCTAATCTCGGGTTAACATCGATACCAAAACTCTTTTACCACAAATTAAACGACGTTTAATCGTAATTTTGTGGGAATCAACATCGAACCCAGGTCTCATGTACCGAGAAATCACGTCATTGTATTGTTGACATCAAACCAACAAGGGCAACAACTAATACCTACTAATTGAAATTGCAAGAAAACAAGTACTACAAGAACATGTCAATTTCATCTGGGACTCAAATCACTATCAAATTAAAGAGCCCAACGAAAAAAACAGCTAAAAAGCTGCATCATAACATTAATTCAAATCGGAGAAGTAGCTGTAATACTGAACTCAAAAACCAAACTTCACAAAAACATCCAAACAAAAAAGCTCCTTACTAAAGACAACTATAATCCACACCCTCCCCCTTTGTCTTGTCAATATCAAAATTAATCCATCATACCGTACTTCTACGGCAATACCGTCATTAGTTCAATAACCTTGACGTTATTGAACTAATTACGGTATTAGAAGTAACCCGGTGACTTTTCAAATGCCCTTTTAGCAATGGTAGAGACAAAAAGAAACACCACATATCCAAAAATCTAACAACAAATCTTCTAACTTTTAGGGAAGAATTGATGTGTCAAAAGACGATTGTCTCAACTGTCGATAGGATATCCCGTCAATAGTGAACTTTTAAATATTCGATTTGGATTGTGGTATAGAGTCCATCGTTAAAACTGTCATAAACAAGCATTTGTAAAACAGGTAACAATTCAACTCCGACAATAATAACACGGAAAATGAGATAACATCACCCTGATAATAAAACTCACCGCAAGTAGGTAAGCTGATCGATTCTCAATCTCACCAACAAGATCCCTAGCACTAGTCGCAGTCGTCAGCTCCGTCGCGGCGCCACCGCCTTCTTTCCTCGAATCTCTCCTCATTAAGGAATGATAAAACTCCACCACCTCCGGCACTCTCTTCACTTTCACCGTCATTCTATTCACGCCTACCGCTGGAGGTGGTGGTGGCGGCGGCGGAACAGAACGTGTCACCGTCGCCGGTGACTGTCTCATCGCCGGCGGTGGTGGAGGAGGAGGCGGTGCTGTTACATTGTCGACCGATTTACATGAAGACGAATCCGAAAAACATCGTTTTGGCGGAGGTTTCGGAACCCTAGGTATACAACGTAGCGAATTATCCCTAATTTCATCTGCGAAGCTATTATTCCGACAATTCGTCGCCATTTCCACCGCATAATCATCAAACTTCACACCGTTGCTATTGTTATTACTACAGTTTCCACCACTGTTGAGATTACTAAAGTTTACACTTTCCGTTCCACCGCCATAATTTCCGGCATTGTTGCGGTTACTGAAACTTACACTTTCCATTACTCGACCACTGCAGTTTCCGCCATTGTTCCTATCATCAATTTTCACGCCATTAATACCGTTACTATTACTATTACCACAATTTCCGCCATTATTGCGATAACTCAAGCTTGCACTTTCCGTTACCCCGCCATTACTGTTTCCACCATTGTTGTGATTACTCAAATTTTCCACCGATTTCCTCAGATTCAAATTCTTAATAAGACTAGACTTACTACTAACCTCAACCAAACCTAAAAACCTCTGAGATTGCTTAACCTCCTCAATTTCCGCCATTAACGCAACAATCTTACCATCCTTCTCCCTCACCTCCATCGCCAACCTCTCATTCTCCGCCGTCAACTCCGCCACCTCCCGGCACTTCCCAGCGATCTCCGACGCGGCCATTTCATGTCTCAGCTTCACCTCAACGAGCTCCGTCTTTAATCGCGACTCGCGTTCACGAAGCTCGTCAACAACCTTCAAAACCTCATTAACCGAGATTTCCGGCGGTCGCGGCTGCACCTGCGCGGAAGCGCGTGGGAAGTACGCACCGAATGAGCGATTTGATGACGGTTTCTTTGTCGAGGAAGGTGGTTTGAGGATGGAGTTTGGCGGCGGTGAGGGTGGTGGCGGAGGCGGGTGTTTAAGGTTAGGGTTTGGGTTGGGGGTGGGTTTGGACTTGGGCTTGTCGGGTTTAGAGGTGAGGCCCATTGCTTGCTTGACTTTACCAGCTACCATGGAAGGAGGTAAGTATGGAGGTTTTAGAGAGAGAAAGAATGGAGGGTTTAAGAGAGAGAGTGTTGGAAGTGTGAAGCGGGAAGTGTGAACATGTGAAGTGTTGACTAATTGAAGAGAAACGGTCGCGTTTAGGTTTGGGATTCTACGGTTTCAATTTTTTTTGCTTTTTCTTTTAAATTCAGATATTTTACGGTTTTTTTATAAGTTATTGAAAATATTCTTGCAACTCTTTAGAACTTTTTAAATACGTTTTTGTAACTTTTTTACGGAGTTTATTTTCGTAGTACGATTTTTATTCATTTTAGTACGTTTTACCCACATTTTTCCATTTGCATACCCTTCACTAAAAACCAACCCAATTCTCTCTCTTCCCAATTCTCTCCCTTACTAACTCCATAACCTCTCAATCTAAGCAATTCTTCCATAATAGATGATAATTTGTATGTACAATGAGTTTTTAATTCGTTACGGTATCTTTTTTCGGGCCTGCCTGATCCATCGACTTAAAACCTCGAGATCTTATAGTCATTGCTCAAAGAAAGGACCGAAGCGAGGATTTCGTACATGAAAAGGCCAAAGCAAAGGTTGAAGGCATCCATAGCAATCATTGAAATGTAGTATGGTTATCTAGTCAAATTAATTATTTTCTTTCCCTTTGTTATATATACTCTTATTTGATTTAGGGTTTAYARTAATTAAAATTAAATGCTCATGTGTCGTTTGGTGTTGGTGACCGTCATGGGATGGCAGTGGCGGACCGTGGGGATGAAGGATGTCGCCGGTGAGGAGAGTGGGACAGTGAGGCGTCGTCGACGACGTAAAGCGAGGGTTCCAGGTGGTGGGGCAGGGAAATTGAAGGCATGGGGTTTGGTTTAATTTAGGACGGAACTGTCATCGGTGGCAGGTGTGTGGTCGTCGACAGTAGGAAAGGGAGCAGACTGTTGCGCAAAGTGAAGTGGCGGTGGGGTGGTACACGGTTGTGAAGGGTGGTCAAAAATACTAGCGGCGGTGGTGGTGGGAATTTGTTTTTGTTTTATTTTTTTTTCTTTTTCTTTTAGATGTACTCCG
>VHZZ01001475.1:93798-106049 GCA_009801015.1 Silene noctiflora | reverse complement strand
TTTTTTTTTTTTTTTTTTAATTGGGCTATAGATCCATTATATGGGCCAGATGTACAAAAGCATTGTACATCTGGTGGTAGGATCCTATTTGTGAATTAAGGGCGTGTGTGTTTCAACTCGTTTGTGTTTGTTTCAATATTAAAAACAATTATTTTTAATGTTGTATTTAAAATTTTTTACCCAATTCCACCTAAAATTGAAACAAACGCAAGGTATGAGGAATCAAGTTTCAAACCCATACCACCCGAGTATGATTCCTAATTCCAAACTCATACCCACGCACGAACCAAACGCCCCTTAAAGGGAGAGGTGGAAATGACAACCTCGTTTATATAGTCCCTAGTCAATTTAACGGATAGGACAAGGGTAAGATTATTAGTAAGACTCTTCTAAGTCTTAAAACTCTATCACATCAGTTTTTCACAATTTTTTTTTTTTTTTTTTTTTTTTTTTTTTTTTTTTTACAAAAAGAAATGTTACATGTGATCCATTTATTGTATAATTTCCTTAGAGGTGGTTAAGACCCACCCAAAGTCATAAGTTGAGTCTTGGATTTTCATGACTCGACTTAAAACTTTCTTAAAACTAGGATAGATTATTGGTAGTCTTGAGTGAGTCATGTCTGAAGACTTGCCAAAATCTTATCTCAAAACTACAAATAATCTTACCTTAAGGCATTTTGGAAAATATTTACCGAGTATGAAAAACTTTAACAAAAGATTATTTATATCACCTAACTACATTTATTAACCTAGATAACGATCGATCATTAAATTTGAAGTTTAAAAAAAAAAAAAAACTATACTTTTTGAATTAAAAAATACATTTAGTGAGAAACCTTCTCTTATAAGTTTTTGTGTTTATATCGGTAGTACGAATTAATCATTGCAGTTTGATGATTAATCATATAATTTACTCTAATTCTAATGGCGTTTAAATATTTTTTAAAGACTTAATGAACGATTGATCTTGTAATTATTCACCGCCGAAATCTATAACGATTATATATTAATAAGAGTAGCTATTTCATTTAAAAGGCATATTTCCAATAAAAATGAATTTGACCAAGCTAATCTTACAAATTACCACAAGTTTGTAACATGGGAGAAGACATTTGTATACACAAGAATTTAGAATTATACCCATATGATGAGATTATTATACACAATGTCGCATTTCATATTACATTTTATGATTTCATAATAGAGATAATGACATGATGATTTCATGAAGCTATATATTTGAAGTTATGTGTTGTTATTTACAAGTACTTCTTTTATACTCCCTAGTAGTGTCTTATGGGTGGCAATGCTATTTAAAATTCAATAATTTTAAAAAAGTAAAATGACATTTACATTGAAAAAAAATAGAATTTTAATGTTCACACGACGCTTCTAATTATTTGGGGGTGTTACCCAAGTACATGTTATTCAATCATTTTGGGATATATAAATAAGTTCACAAATCTACCCCTCACGATATTTTTTTTTTGCTAGTAATAAAAGATTCCAAATTTTATTAGAGTTATTACTCATATATCAACCAACTCAATTGGCGCACCTTATAAAATAGGAAGACTTACACTATTATAATCCACAATTTATTACTCTATAACTCACTAACCAAACATAATATAAAAGAAGAGAAGAAAATTCAAGCATGTACAACTTACAAATAGATTTTTATCTTAATTACTAAATTAAATCCGCTTTAGCATATTAAGTTATCAAGTAGCCACATCTTATAAATAAGGCACATGTCACAATAATTGGAATTGAGAAGGTGTAAGGAAGCTACCAAGTCATCCAACAAACATTAAAAACCCTCCAAAATAATTCTTCCAACCAAAAATTGAGGTAGAACCTTCTATATGACACAACTCCATTTGTGTTTAACCTAAGACTTTACTTAACAAAGAACAAGTACAAGTCCTCCTCCCTCTTATCAATAAACAAACACAAATAGTCAATATTGAATTTTCCACAACCCAAACATTAAAACTTAAAAACAAATATTCTATCTGTTACGATCGTTCATTTACCGTTAATTTTGACACAAATATTAGAGTTACGTTGATTTTGACACTGAGATTAGAGAAAGAAGAAGGGGATAATTATTGGTTGATAAGTGGACAAAATTGAATGTGGAATTAAATAGGACATCAAAACCATTTCCAAAGTAAAAAGGTAAACAATTGAGACACGAAATAAATAGAAAAATAAACAAATAGGAAAATAAAAAAAGTAAAAACGTGTAATGATCAAGTACAGAAAAACATATATAAATCCCAAATGATCAACAATCTTCCATCTTCTTCAATTCTCTAAAGCTTTCTCTCTCTAAATTCTCTCACTAAATCATTCTACTTTAACTTAATTACATACTCTCTAAATTACGCTATAAAATTGAAAGATTTAATCTTTTTCCAAAACCCATTAATTTAATCTAATTTATTCTTAACTACATACTCTAATTCTCTACTCCTTTCTTAATTCTTCCAAATATTCTTCTTCTTAATCATTTCTTACATCAATTTCCAGTTGAATTATTCTTGTTTGGTGTCCTGTCAATTTCATCAAAACAACAATAAAAATAAAAATATTAAATTTAATTAGTTAGAATTTTAAATGAAGAAATTATACATTTTAGGAAGTTTATTGTTCATATGGGTGATCTTATCCGACGTCGTTTTAGCGGTTATTGGCGGTTCGTTCCCGACAGCTTTGACTCTACAACGGTCAATTTCATTAAAAGATCGAGTTGGACTGAGTCAACTCAGAACCCATGACCGAGCTCGCCATGGCCGTTTGTTGCAGTCCATCAATGGCGTCGTAGATTTCACTGTTTCTGGCACTTATAATCCTTACCGCGTTGGGTATATTTCTTTTTTTTTTTTTTTTTTTTTTTAATTTCCAAAATTTACCTATTTTTAGAAACCTTGATTTTGGGAATAATTTTGAAGAATTCAACTGTTTTGAGTTCTTGAGGTTTACATAGGAACTGGGTTTTTGTTACTTAGATGATATGTGATCTGGGTTTTGTTTAATTTTGGTTTTGATGTTGTGTTTGAGCTTCTTGCATATGTTTTTCTTCTGTTCCATTGCAATTTTGGGTTGTTATCATAATCGAGTTATTCTCATATAAGGCCGTCCTACATTGTGAAACGGATTCATTAATACAAACCTCTTAATGTAAGGCTGTCTTACACCAGTATTTGAAGTCATAATTTGAGTTGGCCTGATTAATCATTTGATGGGTAGTTGACATAATTTGTTTGATTCTTGGTGTATTTGATGGATTATGAATTACAAGTAATTACTAAATTTTAATTGTATTATTGGTCACATTATGCGGCTAATCGTATTTTTTAGTTGATTTAGTTCATTAACATAACTATGTGACAAATATAGAAAATTTGAACATTATTTATTAAATTAAGCTTTTGAAACAATAAAGTTGTCAATTATTCTGTAGCTTTAATGACCTTACTTGATCCATTGTATTGTTCATAGCTTTTGTTTTGGTGAAGTTTCTTCTGTAATTTCCATTATGGCTTTTATGACTGGATGTCCACCAGTCCACCCTACCAATTTCATCCGACAACTTTGATTAATTTTGCGAGGTAAGGAGGGGTCGGATGTACGTAGCCTTGCCCTACCACCATGTTGAATGTGACTAATTTAGGAACTTTGATTAATTTTGTGTTTATAGGTTGTATTATACAAAGGTACAACTAGGAACTCCACCACAAGAATTCAATGTGCAGATTGATACAGGAAGTGATGTCTTGTGGGTTGGTTGCAGTGGATGCACTGGTTGTCCATCCACCACTGGTCTTCAAGTATAGTAACTCTTGTCTCATAACTTGTAATCTTCCTTCTTTTTTTACGTTCACTTGTTGAACTTCGGTAACGTGAATGAACTTGCTTCTTAAATGATTATGGAGTAGGATTTAGTTACTTGTAAATGGTTTTTAGTTACTTCTTAATGGAAAGATCAATTCATTAATAAAAGTTCATATACGAGTAGCAGTGCTACAATGACAAGGTTTTAGTTTTAGTTTTCTTTTTCAACAAAAAGATAAATGAAAAGCTCATACGACACGTACAGAAGATATCAAGTGTGCCGGAATACAAATATAACAAAAAAACCAGTCTTGAAACAAATATCATTAATATTAAGATAGGATGAATATGCGTGCTCTCTATTATTTCTGATAGAAGTCTTACAGGATGTTCAACTCAGCGCTTTCAACCCTTCGGGGTCGTCATCTTCATCTGTTATTTCTTGCTCGGACAAACGATGTAGTATGGCAGCACCATTTGCGGATGCTCTCTGTGATAACTCCAACAACTGTGCCTACCAATTCCAATATGGGGATGGTAGTGGAACTGAAGGCTACTATGTGTCTGATGTGCTACATCTAACAACTGTTGGTGGTAATCCAAAATCCAACAGCTCTGTCAAAGTCATCTTTGGGTAAGTAATAGTTGATTCATCCGATTTTTTGACATTATTTCTCTTTCTAAGGTTATGGGAATAAGGTGAGTGAATCAAATTTTGAAACTTGTTTCCATAATCATCTCTGGAATGCTATAAGAGTATGTTTGTTGTTATGTAGAGCTAGTTACTAACGAGGGGATATAATAATTGAAAATTCGGAGAGAAGGGGAGAACTTGGTACTCCGTTGTCCAGACAGTCTAGTGTTCCTAGTTTGAAGAATGAGTGCCAAAGAATGACTGAATGAATACCTGCTACCAAAAAGTGACAGAGAAGAAAGAGAAGGAATGTGAAAAAATGGCCCGGCCCGTTAATGAATACTACTATCTCATATTAAAAAAAGCGGGATAACCAAATTGAAGTTACCTATGTTATAAAATGCTTTGAGGTGACTAAGTGGATATTTGACTTTTCTGAATCTGTGAAACAGTTGCAGCGTGACGCAAAGTGGGGACTTGAGCAAGACAGATCGAGCAGTTGATGGGATTTTTGGATTAGGTCAACAGGCAATGTCTGTTGTCAGTCAGTTGTCGTCTAAAGGAGTTGCACCTGCAGCATTCTCGCACTGCTTGAGGGGAGATGAAAATGGTGGAGGAATACTGGTTCTTGGGAGCATTGTGGAGCCTGGCATGGTCTACACTCCTCTTATGCCATCACAGTATGTTCCCTTGTTCTACGAGGCATTAACAGTTTTTTTTTTTTTTTTGGTAATCGGTAGGTTGATTCCATTTAGCTTATCATACTGTTGAGCATTTTAAATTCGTGTTTTTTATGTGGTTCATCACTTCATCTTATTATTACATAAACACTCCCTACACAACTGTTGAGTGGGTGACTTGTTTGATCTCTGATGTTACAGTTTACCTAGAATAACTTTTCACTTGATGTCATCACAACTCACAACACACGTCTTAATATTCACAAAATTATCATTATTGTATTCTAAGATTCAACTCAGACTCACTACTTTTTTAGTTTATTCCTCGGATTTATCGAAACTCCTTAAGACATATGGACTTCATAAGACTCAAGAATTCAAGATAATATGTGGGATCCATATTTATCCTCCAAAGTGAAATTGAGTCCTGGAAATCAGTCATCTGATGTTTGCCTACTTTTGGGTCTCGAAGCGAAGTCTGAATTTTGAGACTTGGGAATAAAGTCAATCTTAGTCTGAGGATAATGTGTATTTATTTTAGAAGGGTTAAAAAAATATATTAGTAGTTAGACTCTGGTTCTGAAGTTCAGGGAAAGGATATTGCTGGATAAAGAAATGGAGTAAAGAGGACCTGATGTTTCCTAATGAAGCAAAAGAGAAAGTCCAAGTCTCACTCTTCTACTCAGATTCTTCTTATTATTCACTCTTCTCTTTTTCTCTCCCTTTTCTGGGGCTGAAGAAGTGTCATGTCAGAAAATTAGAGTACATTCATCCCACCCATGAACATGCAAAGTTTCTTCATTTGCATTATAAAATTCTAGTATATTCACCCCATTCTCCCTCTTATTCTTTTCAGTCACTGTTACCACGATTGAATATTTATCAGTTGGGGTCTGCATCGTAGTCTACTGATATACAGATGATATTAGTAGAGAGCTGACGTAATTCAATCAGACTTGAGTGTCGCTTGGATTGGAGGTGATTGTTGCTAGGGTAATTATGGGGGTAAAAGTTCCTCATCACCACCTCTTTCCACCGCCCCAACACTACGACTTTCCTCCATTTAACTCTTGTGTAGACCTCTATTACCCTACTTAAATAATCACCCCCCAGTCTATGCGAGCCCTTAATACTTTATAGTATGTAGAATATTTACTAGTCACTAGTTGACTTTCCTAACATGTCATTTGGCTTGGGTGGGGTTCAGGTGATTTTTGGGTCAATTTTGAATTGTTCGGATACTGTATGGGTAGTTTGGGGGTCATATCAGATAGGGTCGTTTTCAGGACGGATTGTTTCATAATGGGTCAATTGGGGTTTGTGTATTCTAAGCATCTTCAGTCATAATGATCTTGTATATTGACTACCGTTAATCCTCATTTCTTCAGTTCTTCTAGAGATTCCAATGATATTAATATGTATGTCTTGCAGGCCACACTACAATTTGAATCTGGAGAGTATCTCTATCAACAGTCAAACACTTCCCATAGATGCTTCGGTATTTAGTACTTCCACAGACACTGGTACCATCATTGATTCTGGGACAACGTTGGCTTATCTTGCTGAAGCAGCTTATGAACCTTTTGTTAATGCAGTAAGTTTCTTTTGTACTGGTTGCATTAAAAGCAAATGTTCTAGCTTAGCTCGTAAAGTCATTGAGGGGTGGTACGGTACTCATGATGTGAGTTGAACCCCCTCCGGTACAAAAACAGCCCAAAACAGTCTAGTCCCCAGTGATTGAATATCAATTATTTGTTTGGTGCTACACATCATATCCAACTAGTTTGCTTTTAGATGCTGAGAAGGCTAGACTTTGCCATCTCCCAATATCCTAATAAGGAAGTACTGTGATTTTTGTAGATTTCATCGGCTGTTTCTCAGTCAGTACGTCCTTTACTCTCAAGGGGAAACTCATGCTATTTGATAACATCCAGGTTTTCCTTTAGCGCTTCTCCACTTACAATATATGTTGAATCAATGGGTACAAATTTCTTATGTTGTTATGTTTGTGTCCTAAAATGTACAGTGTCAATGATGTTTTCCCTCAAGTTAGCTTGAATTTCGCTGGTGGTGCATCAATGGTTCTGAGACCACAAGACTATTTACTGGAGCAGAACTCTATTGTAAGTTTGTTCCATCCATCACTTGGCTGCTCTTTTGGAAGGATACTGAAATAATAGAAACACAAGATCCATTACTCCTGTATCACCTAATCTGACATCTATGTTACTCGGACATGTTTTCAGTGCGTGTCAAACTGTCATACCCAACTTATTTTGGCTTAAAATAATGTCCAAGTGACTCACACATGTGGGTAGGTAATATTAAGAGTTGGGAAGTGACATAGACTATCACAAATTCTTAGTTAATAACTAGCTTTTCTATTCAATGACTGCTTTTTACTTGGTTAACTATGTTACTCCAGAAAAACGGCTGCTAGTGACGACCTCTAACAATCGCCCGCTAAGAACTAAAACAATATCATAGACCAAATTCCATGGAAGTAGCCAAATTGGATGTCCGGAATAAAATTTAATGGACATCTATACCGGATATCTTGTTAGTTTTACCAGAGACAGATATAATAAAAATGTGTAGCAGAATTGTTTTCGTCTTTTCAGTTTCAAATAATCATATTTAATCAAAAATTGTTGGCAACAGGCTGGAGCTGCAGTTTGGTGTATGGGATTTCAGAAGATTGATGGGCAGAAAATGACTATTTTAGGAGGTAAGCCCGCTATAATAGCACATAATTTGTTGCTCGAAGGACAATAAAAGGATAGCATACTTGTTTACCTCGCTTCAGCGTGAGGGCTGATTTCCCTATGTTAACCCCATTTGGATATCTTATTGACTGTTCACCGTCTTTTACGCAGATCTTGTTTTGAAAGACAAAGCCGTGGTCTATGATTTGGCTAATCAGCGTGTTGGATGGGTCAACTATGATTGTAAGTTTATTCTCATTTATGACTCTCTTCATGATTGGTTTTCAGCCTATAAAAAACTAGAACTTTATTGTTTTTGAGAATGCTTTCTATTGAAAGCCGGGGTTACTGGATTCGGTTGACCCCAGCGAATCACGAATTGGTTTAAGCGTATTCTGTAATGACGCTTGGCCTTGCTTAAAACCTTTACACACCCTATGAAGAGCGTATCACATTCATATTGAATCAGACGATCATGTTCAAAACCATTGAATGAATGTTACAATATAAAAAGATCAAAGTAAGATGACATTGTTAGAAGTCCCAAACAGTATTACCAGTTGATAGGCAGAGTTATACTGCAAAATTACCTTCCAAGAGACATTTCATCCAATGTTGTTCTTCATATATGCTGACCTAAAAACCTGTTCATCCGTTTTCCTAGGTTCTCTATCGGTGAATGTTTCCACAAGTACTGGCTCAAATTCAAACACTTACGTCAACACCGGACAACTAAGCAGCGGTGTCTCCTCAAGGAATCCTCCTCTGTCCGCAGTACTATTTGTCATGGTCGTAATGCTGGGGACTCTGTTGTTCATGTGACATACCGCAACATGAATTATTAGTTTTCTTTTTCTTTTCTCTTCCCATACCCGCTACCATTTTTTCTCCATGTAGATAGATTGTCTCGTCATATATATTTATAGCAAATGACCGGACAAATTAGTTACTTCACTTACACTACCTCAGGCATATCTTTTTTCTTTTTCTTTTTTTTTTTTTTTGCTATTTTGCCTTAGTTTGTGTTCAGCAGTGTAGATTAAGCATGATTTTGGCCTTTCCTCTTGTATATTATGTGTATTTATAGGGTTGTAAATTACAGAACATTAATGATTGTTACGGAGTATAAAGCATTAGTTGTACAAGTTTTCTGATTAATTCATTTTTCTATATTTCAGTTCCCTTTTTATATATTGTGCAACACTTAATATTACCCCTAATAGATTCACAATTATATTGGTTGCTACTTGCTACTGGACCACGCAAACGAGTCATTCTGGAGGGTATGAGTTCGATTAGTATGGATCCTAGTAATTTCAGGTGTGTCTGCATTCAAGGTAGATCGGTCATTACAGATTTGAGTAAGTTCTGGGTGCCTGTGATCAGTCATATAAGCGTAATGGCAAGTTTTGAACCACAAAATTTTGTGTCTGATCATATCGGGTCAATTTGGGCTCAAGTCATACGTGTGCAGTCTTCGTTATCTTGTTTTAATCTAGTATCCTTTGCACCTTCACTTAACGAAAATTATACAATCCATTTGTTTGGTAACGACAATAATGAAACAGCAGAAGCTTGAGACGACTCAGACATTACTCGTATGTATTTAGAAGAATATATGTATGTATTCATTTCCTTTATTCGATCAACATGAATCCTAGGATGTCAATAGCTTGTCACTTACATATTCATTCTGGAGGCAATTGTAATGCTTATGTATGTAACACAGATAAAAGTGAGTTCTTCTGCTTGCT
Organism: Silene noctiflora; assembly: GCA_009801015.1. Classification (NCBI taxonomy): domain Eukaryota; kingdom Viridiplantae; phylum Streptophyta; class Magnoliopsida; order Caryophyllales; family Caryophyllaceae; genus Silene; species Silene noctiflora. The sequence continues at coordinate 96,431 of VHZZ01001475.1, read as the reverse complement.
GTACTGTGATGCAGAATAAATAACAGAACGTCTATTATTAACGAGCCTTTGAAAAACTCTCGAAATAAGAAGGTGACAATCAGAATAATAAGCTGTATACACTAATATGTCACCAAAATTGACAAATCTATATAGCTGCAACGACTGAAAGACAGTAGCAATGAGTACAAGAGAACGGACAGGAATGATCTAGATAACATTACAACAGCGAAAGCTGGTAGCAATGGGTACACCAGAATGATCAGAATGATCTCAATGATTGATATAGCAATTGACATATCTAGATACATTACAGTAGCGATAGATGGTAGCAACTGTTACAAGGATCTAGATAACAATTGCATACAAGAGAATTAAAAGCAATGGTCTAGATGGTATATTGGTATGGTAGCAATGCAATGGGTACAAGAGAATGGAGATCTATGATCGGGATAACAACTGACAAATCTAGATACGTTACAATAGCGAAAGATGGTAGCAATGGTTACAATGATCTAGATAACAATCGCCATATAAGAGAAGTGAAAGCAATGATCTAGATGACAATTGACAAATCTTGTTAATATTACAATGGCGAAAGTATGGTATCAGTGGGTACATAGGAACGGAGAGCAATAATCTACACGCGCTATTATATCATCTTCATTCAGCCTGCCAGCCCAAATTGCGAGCTCTTTGCTCCCACAACAAAGTAAGCTTAGTCTCCTTCCTCAAAAGCGCCTCAGAACGCTCTCTAGCTCCCTCACAGGTCTCAGTCGCGGCAACACATTTATCAGCCTCCCTTTGGTACTGGGAAGCGACTCTTCTAGCATCACTCAAAGTGACATTCATATGTTGAGCATGTTCAGCACTAACACCCTCCTGCAGCTTCAATTCTTCCGTCAACAGATCCACAAATTCTTTTCCCATCTCCTGCTTCACTTCCGGATCACTTTTTCCGCAATCTGTAACAGACAGGTTCAGCAACCCTGAAAGAAAAGAAGGAAATATTATCAGACAGGTAAACATAATAAAAGGACAGTGTATTAGTGTAAGACGGTCTTATACTATATGTCGGAAAAATGACGGACCGGGAGCGAAGCGAAGAAGAGAAGGAGGAGGAGGGCAGTGGCAGGAGCAAGGAGGGCAAGTGAAGTTGGGAATGGTTTTGTGGAATTTCCAGTAAAGAGCGGGACCAGATACGCATAAGGCTGAGATGACAGCGAACATGACTAAACACCATCGACCAGATCCCATCATAGTAGTAATTGTGAATTGTGATTGATACTTATGATTCTTACTAGATCTGGGTTATGTGTATTCTGGGTTTTTGGTTATTTTTGATGAATCAATGTCGGTATTAGATCTGGGGTTTTACTTCAGTTTGGTTTTCTGCTGTTGTTTCATTTCATGGGATTTCAGATTTGGAAGTCGGCACTGCTACTTTGCTTATGGCGTATCGAGTTCCTACTTGTTAATTATTAGGGCCGACAAAAACTAATCCGATATGGGATAATCTAACTTTCTACGACCCGAACTTGGAAATTTGATAAATCGAAATTGTGATGATGTTAAATGTGTAATTGACTATTTTTGTCTAATATATGATGACCTCTGATCCAATACAAACTTAATTTTATTACTAAGACCCTTCCTCAACTTAATTTAGTTCTCATTCTGCTCGGTTTAGTTCGTTTCAGTTCAACTTATTTCAACTCTAGCAAACTTCAATTCAGTTTAGTTAAGTTCACCATATTTCAGCCTAAAAGAACAAAACCTTAGCGAGTTATTTCTCATACAAAGTTTAGAAGGATGTTCATTTTAATACTACACCAAAGTAGATAAATTACCTTTAAACTATGTCCACAAGCTTCCACATTGTTTTGTTTAAAACATTTGCAAAAAAGATCAATTGACTGCTAACATAAAACGCAAATTTCTAAAGGTAACATGCAACACAGACAAAAAAATTTACACAACATTCAATTAAATTTTCAACACTTCTTTATTAGCAAAGAAGACAACTTTTCATGCCATTATTAACCCTTCTCATTCTGCTATTTAATGATTTTACAATAATTATTTTTCGGAAAATTTAGTAAAAAGAAGTATTCATTATGAAAAATTGCATTAGAAAAAGGTGAAGAATTAAGGAAATTACTTCTAAATTAGGTTATATTTTTTATTTATTTATTGTGATTTTATATAATAAAAACTTTCTTTTTTAGAAAATTTTGCTTCATAAAAAAAAGTAAGGGATTTTCTCATCTGTGCCCCTGTGATTTTCACTTTTCCCAACTGTACCCCTACGTATGACACATTTTTAATTGTGCCCTTAAACTCCATTAGTACCTCCCAACCGTGATTAAAGGCACCAAAACCGCTTGTTTTGGCTGTTAAGTGCCATGGTGGCACTCCTCTTATGCCAACATGGAGCTTACATGGACTTGAGTTGGCATCTTATGCCAACAAAGCACACCAACACGCTACATACTCCCTCCAAACAATTGAACCGTCACAAACACACTTCTCCTTTTCAAACCCTTTCAACAAAACCCTTCACCTCCCCTGTTCATCTTCATCTTCATCTTCAACGCTGYTCTCTTCAGTTTCAGCTTCATCCCTTGGACGCTGCGCTCCTTCTGCTCCATTCT
>VHZZ01001475.1:48945-61132 GCA_009801015.1 Silene noctiflora | reverse complement strand
TGCAAATAATACAAGACAAACCAAAGTAGACTATTCGGGGCACAATTGTAGCTAGACACTACACAAAATGCATAGAAATGCGTGCAAATACAATACAAAAAGTATATGTAGAATGCACGCATCAAGTCTTATCTTGTTTCGCCTGAGATAACCCTATTTCCTTGTCCATTACCTCTCCCCTTGCTATAGTGGTGAACTCGGTTGTCCTAGTCCCTTTAATTATCCTATTTGCTTGTTTGCTAGCCGTTTTCCTTGTTTTTAGTCATAGATTTTAGTTGTTAATTATCCAATTGCTAGATTGAACTAAACTAGAAACAAACAAATGATTTGAGGTCCATAATCCCGTCCTTTGTGTTCGACCCTCACAATACTACGACGATCACTCGTACGCTTGCGAGATTTACAAATAAAAGACATACATCATTCATTCAAATCATGACTTCACAAAGTGAAGAACTCAATGACATCTTGTCTTGACTGTCATGCCATTAATATAACACTAACCATGATGCTTCATTTACAGGTATTAGAAGGATATCCATGGTCAGACATGCAACTCGACAACAAATTGCAGAGTCATGGCCAGATGATGGGATATGCCCAAAGATCAGAAAGAGATTGAAAGTGCTGAGAAAAGAATCAAGATTCTTAGAGGCATTTGCATCAACTGCCAAAGCTGAGTATGAGGTACGTGATGGGAGAACATACCTTCTTGTTTCACTTATAAATAGAACTTGYAAGTGTGGTCAGTGGCAAATATCTGGAATACCTTGTAAGCATGTCATCCGTGCCATCATCATTGCTAACAAGGAGCCTTCAGCATATGTTAGTCATTGGTTTATAGTGACCACTTATAAGGTTGCATATGGGCTGCCAATACTACCTATAAATGACCCAGAGCAGTGGCCAACCTTAGACTGCCCAACCTTGGAACCTCCTACAATGAAGAGGTCCATTGGCAGACCCTCTAGAAACAGGAGGAGAGAGCCGGGTGAACAGAGAAAGGACAAGAGATCCAACCCAGTTAAATGCAAGAAATGTTCTTGCTTCGGTTATAACTCTAAAACCTGCAAAGGATGACTAACAGCTAAGGAGAAAAGGACACAGAAGAGGAGCCAAGGCCAAGTGATGGAGATGGGGGAAGGTAGTCAGAGCCAAATGACTGAGTCCATTAGCAGACCCTCAGAAGATGCAAGTTTGAGGAAGAGGAGAAAGATAAATAAGTAGATAATGAAGTTGCAGTGCTCGTTTTTTGGGATTGAATGGAGAGTTATATAGATGCATACTTATCCATTCACTTGTTTTTCGTAGTAATGTATGGTTGTTGAACAATTAGGGCTTTAATGATGCATATATGTCAATTTGGGTATCTTTTTGTAAAACCTAACATCCTTTTGTAAACAGTTTCAAACTTTGTTGGGTTTAATAATGCATAACAACCAAATGTTCAAGCCAAATTCTTCCATTATTTTCCATTAAGATTCATCATTTTTGTCATTACAACTTAATAACCATAACTAGTACAACAATGATGAAAAACAAAGCATTGAACATAAGGATAAACTTCATAAAACTAGCTACTTCTTCACACTTCAACTTCAACCCCTTCATCTCAGATCTAATAACTTCTTCATTCTTCATCTTCGAACCAAAACATTCTTCATCTTCACCACCATTAATCTTTCCCAAACTTTTGGTCTTAATAACATGTTCATAACCTAACCACATAACAAAATTTTTGCATTCAACACATTTGAAATACGCTTTCCGGGGATTCGCTATCGAACCCGAAATCTTCAAACCGCATTTTTCCCACATAAATTGCATCTTTCDTTTCGAAATTCAAGATCTTCTATGGGGTTGTTCCTTCTCCAATAGGTAGATGAAGAAGACATTATATTGGTTAGAGGAAGAAATTCAAAGAATGTAAGAGAAATAAATAGAGGTGAAGTATATTGGAGTGAATAAGGATGGAGGAGGGAGAAGATTGATTATATAAAGAAGTTTTGGAGGGAAAATAATGAAAAAAAGGGAGGAAAAAATGATGGAGGATGAAATAGAAGAAAAGAAAAAACAAATTTCCATGTCGGCATAAGAGGAGTGCCACCATGGCACTTAACAGCCAAAACAAACGGTTTTGGTGCCTTTAATCACGGTTGGAAGGTACTAATGAATTAAGGGCACAATTAAAAATGTTACGCAGGGGTACAGTTGGGAAAAATGAAAACCACATGGGCACATATGAGAAAATTGGATTTTACTTCCTTTTGAGATCAAATTTTTTAAAATTACTCATTTTTGAAATTTTTTGCTAAAATAAATTCCTTAAGGTGTATTTTTTGCTAAAATTGCTCCCAAACTCCACTTTAAGTGACTTATTTCGTCTGTTTTTGAACTTATTTCGTTTGTGCCTTAGTCAATCTATAGTTTGAAAGGTATTATTATGTAGACAAATGTAAGAGGAGTTCAAAAATAGAGGAAATAAGTCAACTTAAATTGGATTTTTGAAACAATTTTAGGAAAAAATGCAATTTAAAGTAATAATTTTAGCAAAAAAATGCAATTTAAAAAAGTAGTTTTAAAAAACAAATTCAAAAGGGTGTAATTTAAAAAAAAATGATTTCAAAAGGAAGTAAAATTCAACTTCTAACCGTAAAATCCCTGAAAATTAAATTCCCGGCAAACTGGAAGAAGGAGAAGGCGGCGATTTAACACAAAACATCACCTAATTAATTTTTAATCTCCTCTCTCTCTATCCTCTATTCCTCTTCCTTTCTCTCTCCTCCCAAACCCTAATTTCTTCCCCCAAAACTTTCAATCACTCCCTTAAACCCTAATTAAAAAACACTTACCTGCTAATCTCAATCTCAGTCACTCCCTCCATATAATTAAGTAAAGCAATATGGTAGGCGATAGAGATAAAGAGAGGATAGTTAGTGAAGAAGAAGAAGAGAGTGATTACACATCTGAAGATGAAGGTAGTGAAGATTATAGAAGAGGTGGATATCATCAAGTTAAAATTGGGGATTCTTTTAAAAATGGTAGATATATTGTTCAATCGAAACTTGGTTGGGGTCATTTCTCTACTGTTTGGCTTGCTTGGGACACTCAAAATCCTGTAATTTCTCCTTTCTTCTTTTTTATTTCGTAATTTCTGATTGTTTAATGTGTTGTAGCGGAATACTCCCTCCGTCCCAATCATTTATTTATCTTCGATTGAAATACCCCTTGCGAAGAATATAAAAGTTAAACAACCGAGTAGGACAGTATGGTTAATTTATTTTGATGGGTATTGAAGTGTAGTTGTAAATATATGTCGAAAATCCATAACCGAAGAATAAGGAGTCTTTGATTCTATTGAAATTTGGAAATACTAATGCAATAGTATTGTACTGTGCAACTTCAAAAATGCCGAAAATTTTAATTCGAAGCTTCGCATTTTTCATTGATTAAGGGGGGTGGGCCGGGTGGCAGCCCTTCTTAACCCGTGTGTTCTGTGAAAGACCTTGTAAAGTGAATGGAATTAGTCGAAGAAAGTTCTGAAATAGGATTCGAGCGATAATGGTGATGGGTGATGCTGGAATCTGGAACTGGAACCTGGAAGGGTGTTTTTTTTCCCTCTAGGGTAGGTGTTGGTGTAATTTTTATTGATACTCCCATCGACATACTGCATACATTTTTCCACAGTATACAATATTTACAACTTTGTAACCATGATTTTAGATTGTATATATGTACAATAAAATCAATGGTCAAAGTTGAATCGACTGATTATCAAAGCCAAATGAAGACTTTAAGTTTGAGACATAGGAAGTAGGATTGAAGTCCTAAATAAGAACTCTTATGTTGCATGTAGGTTGACTCTGCATGTTCATGGGGATCTATGATATTGTTTGGTTGTGCCAGTTGGCTTTTGACAATGATTCTCGATCTGTTTTGTTGCATTTATTATGAATAGATGTGTTTTCATCTCTAGCAAAAACAATGTTCTTATTATGTTATTGCTTCTTGTAGAAATATGTAGCTCTAAAAGTTCAAAAGAGTGCGAAACATTACACAGAGGCTGCAATGGATGAGATATCTATCCTCAAACAGATTGCAGATGGAGACCCAGATGACAAAAAGTGTGTTGTGAAGCTATTAGATCATTTTAAGCATTCAGGGCCACATGGGCAGCACGTGTGTATGGTTTTTGAGTACTTGGGAGACAATCTGCTTACTCTTATAAAGTATTCTGATTACAGAGGGATTCCACTTCATTTGGTGAAAGAAATCTGTTTCCGTATTTTGGTGGCTTTAGATTTTTTGCATCGTGAACTTTCAATGATACACACTGATCTCAAACCGGAGAATGTCTTGCTTTTGTCCACAATTGATCCCTCCAAGGATCCGAGGAAGTCAAATGTTCCTTTGGTTCTTCCATTAAATAAACCTAAATCCATCTCTGATGTTCAACCCTCGAAAATTACACCCGCCATCAATAGTGATTTGACCAAGAACCAAAAAAAGAAAATGAAAAAAAAGGCCAAGAAGGCTGCGCAGAAATGTGCTGGAGATGAAGGTTCCGAAGAGCCTGAGTCCAGCGAGAAAATTGCAGGTGAAAAACTCAGTGATGATGTGGTATCGAATGGAACCCCTAGTGAAACCTCCCAACAAAAGAAGAGAAGTAGAAGAGGTAGTCGATCAACAAGACAAAAACTGTTGAAGTCTGTGGATGGCAATTGCAAATTGGTTGACCTTGGAAATGCGTGCTGGACGTATAAACAATTTACATCCGATATCCAGACTAGGCAATACAGATCTCCAGAGGTTATTCTTGGATGTAAATACTCTACTCCAGCCGATTTGTGGTCCTTTGCTTGCATATGTTTTGAGCTGGCCACTGGTGATGTTCTTTTCGATCCTCATTCTGGTGACAACTACAGTCGGGATGAGGTATCAAATCTGTTCTTTTTACTTTCGCTTAAGATAAACCTTCTTCCTCTGAAATATACTGGGATTATTCGAAATACCTTTATTTGTGTCGTTAACATTGTTGTCAGAATCGCGATTCGTAGAATCTTACGATCCTATTAATTTGAAAATTTCTAGAGATGGGATCATAACACGATCCTACGATTTTACTATCCTACGATCCGATTCCATAATAAAAATATTAATATATATTATTATATAATGACACCATAAAACCAAAATTTCGTGTAAGTTGTAGAAACATGTTGATACAATGATACTAAAACCATTAATTAACAATATTTTATGAATAAATATTAATAAATAAGCGTTTTGATCTTCAATTATACTCCCTCCTATTCTATATATTCTTCCCCTTTCCTTTTTACACAAGAAATAACAAAGTGAATTTGGACCACACAAATCAACCTAAAAAAGGAAATAGGGAAGAAAACCCAAATAACCGAATAAGGAAATAGGGAAGAATATATAGAATAGGAGGGAGTATGTTTTTACCAAGTAAAAAATTATATTTAGTGAGTTTGTAGAATCTTGCGATTGTACGATCCGATTTTACCGATTCGATCTTACCTTCCCCATCAATCCAAAGTAGAATCCCGATCCTAATAACATTGGTCGTTAACACATTGGCAAGGCTGCATAGGTTCAACTCCTCCACACCCCTCTATTTGCAGGAGCCCTTGAGGCACTAGGATAAAGTTGTATTTGTCTATTAATATGGCAAGTGCTGAACCTACTATTTTTTCATGGATGTCAGACTTTATCGGATCCTTCTTCAATATTGCTATTTGTTGCAAGATTGGATGATGTTAAATCTATACATAACAACTGCATCATTGAATGGAAATTGTTCTTGTGACTTGTGTTCATTTTGACATGGAATCCGGCTACATAGTTAATACAAAGTAGTTTATTTTTTGGAAAATCAATAACTTCAACCTTTTTTTGGATCACTTTTTGAAGCTTCCATCTTTTCTAATGTTTTTTTCAAGATTTCCACCTTTTTTTAAAACTCTCTCAAACTCCTACCAAAAGCCCATTTTTTTTTTTTTTGCCAAACTTAATGTCACTTTCTAGGGAATATGATTCATATGATATATCTTCAATTTTGTCGAAAAAAATATATATAGAAAAGGTGGGAGTTCTGAAAAGTGGTGTAGAACACGCGGGATTTATGATTCTCTTTATGTTATTTGCATTGCAGTCACATGTCAGCACACAAGTATGTTTGGTGCCTGATGGTCTCTATAGGACTTGTAGGCTTTCCTGCCAAGGAAAATGTAGAATCCTGCTATGCTTCTAGCTGAACCTTGAGATATCTGTTTTTTGAACAATGTCTTTTTAGGGAGCTGGGGACTTTGAGTCTAGTGTGTTGTTGAGGTTTATAATGTTTGCTAATACTAAAGTGTCTACATATCTATTAGAAAGCGACGTCTTACCTATAACTTCTCACCTGCTCATTGGTTTCAGGACCACCTTGCACTGATGATGGAGCTGTTAGGCGTGATACCTCGAAAGGTAATTCAATATTTCTTCCAAACTCTTTTCTTGCCACCGCTTGTAACTCTTGTACTGCTCAATTACAACACCAACATCCATAGGATTAGACATTAGCTGCTATCCTAATCTCGATTATCAAGGTCTCATTTATGGCGCAGTTACCTAGATGAGTCCACGGCAACTGATTTGGGAAATCAGGTCTCACACTGAGATTTACTACTATATTGATCTGGATCGAAGGTTCCCAGTACTTCCCACAAATGATGGGGTAAGATGGGTTGGATATACGTAATCTTACCCTTGTGTGTTTGGCAAACAAATGATGTTTCCGGATGACCCATTAATGAAAATTGTGCCAAGAATAGCGTCAAATGACTGATACTTCATATTTAATAAAAAATGTTGCCATTTTAGAGCGCCATCTTGTAATATTGTATAACTATAAAATGGAGGATATGAAATATGAATGGTGAAGGAATATTTGGATGACCTTATTCTTGTTTTGAACCTTGTTATTGGTCACTGCAGATAGCCCTAGCAGGACGCCATGCAAAGGAGTTTTTCAACCGACAAGGGGATCTAAGGCACATACGGCAATTACGTTTCTGGCCACTTGACAAGGTACTTGTTGAAAAGTATCAATTTTCTGAGCAAGATGCAAAGGGCATATCAGAATTCCTTCTCACAATCCTCGAATATTCCCCCGATAAGAGACCAAAAGCCGCAGAGTGCCTTACCCACCCGTGGATGGATCCAGGTCCTAGGCTCCTGGAACCTTCCGTGAAATTCAAAGCAGGTGGTGAGCAATGCGATAATGAAAAAGAGAGGGAAGACAGAGAGGAAATGGAAGCTGGATTAGGTAATATTGCACTTGATGGGCCTTTCAAGTCCATGAAAGATGAGGCGGAATCTGCTCCTGTTCCTTTAAAGGTTCGCGCTTGCTAATTTATTTCCGGAGGTGGGCCCATTGCTTTGAATTTAGTGCCCTGGGAATATTATATTTCCCAGGGACGCGGGTGGATGGTCCGGTGAGAATGTCAAATATACTCATATACCCCTTCAAGGTAGCTCCTTGGTTGATGATGCAGTCTTCGAGTGAGCTCGTTGGGTTAGCTAGATAAAGCTCTCATTTTTGGGTCGAATTGGATATGCAATGTAAATTTGAGTGGGACAGTATGAATTCTTGTTTCCAAGTTACGTGTATGCTATTTTTGAGTAGTGCGAAGTCTGTACGTTTATTTAATTGGCGTTGGTGAAAATTGAGACCAAACAAAGTTCATTTACAGATTGAAGTTGAGATGTTATTCTTTGAACTGATTGTAGTTTTTTTATTTTATTCTTGATATTGAAAGCAAAGAAATATGAGTTGATTACAGAATGGATGGTGTGAATGTTTTCCTTGCGATCAGTTTGGGTGAATGGTTTGCACTCGGTTCTGCCTTGATGTGGCATTTTTCATTTTCACACAGGAAGGAACTATGTATCTGAAACACAAATTAAGAGTTGGAAGACTGGTACGGACTATGGAGTAATACATATTCGATTTGCACAATTTCTTATTCTAAAATCACTAATTCTTGTAGAAATCATTCATGTGCGTTTGGGTATTGAATCAAAAAAGGAGGGGAATGCAGCAGGTGTTTTAGTCATCAGTTAAAACATAACAGAGTATATGTTCTCTCCGCCTCTACAGATATAATGTCAGTTTTGACCTCATTAGCGTTATAAAGTGGCTCTATCTCGTCCTGTAAGCGTTATATAAAGTAGCTCTCTCGTCCTTCCTGACAAGTTTTCATGGTTAACAAACTTGATTTAAACCAAACAAGTGATACTTTGATTTGAAATTCGATTGAATAAGTTTATAAAATCCTCATATTCATAATCATCAATTGATACTTGAGTTCAACGAATTCTTAATCCTTTTTACTTCTACCTCGATCAATTTTTTACATGTTTTCAATTCCTGGGTACAAATAGCCTAAAGAGGCAGGATTATTTTTACTGTACTTTAAGAGTACCATACATTTATCTGTGTTTTTCAAAAGCTTGTGTTTCAATAATCGATTTCCAGAACTAGACATCAAATCCATGTTTTAGTAACGCGTATTTATGTCTCCGATGAATGATTTAGTAACAAACTGTACAACACAAGACATCAAATAAAATTAAAGGATCAATTAGAAATCAATTAGAAAAAGGGAGTTTGAAGGATAAAGGTGCTCAGAGATAGTTAGAATGGAACTGAAGTTATCCTCAGAGTTTAATCACTCGGATTAACGAGATTATATTTTAATCATCATTGCACCTTTCTAATCCACAAAATAATTTCAAACACAAATTTATTTTCCAAATTGCCAAAAAAAATGATTACGAACGAATATATTTGAAGCAGAAAGACAAACTTAATATTTGAAAAAGAAAAAAAAAAAATGATTATGAAGCATTGAAACGTTAGCAAAGAAGATGAGCGACGGCGAAATGGAATGAGAGACTAGGGTTAATGGTGTGAGAAGCAGGAGTCGAGTGGGGTTATTTATATAAGTTGTGGACAGCAAATTCATTAATCAGACTTCTGCACCCTAATTCGTATAATGGGCTTTATGGTGATTCATGGCCGTTTCAAAATTTTAAAAAGGCCACGCCAAGTATTAACCGTTTGTGATATGAGTTCGTATTGGTTGGATTGATTTGGGTCAGATCATTATTTGGGTCAGATCATTATTTGGGTTATCATGTGTTTCGGTGGTGTCTTGGTCATTATGAGAACTGATTTTACGAATATGGCTCATTTCCGACCCATCATATTTGAGGTGTTCTAATGATTGTGGGGTGGTAAGTCGAGTCTGATTCGAATCTTAACGGTTGGTTATAAGTAAAGATATTTGTGATACTTTTTGTTAATTTATAATAAGGTTTTTTTTATTACTACTATTACCTTTGTAATGTAAGGTTTTAAGAATTACTACCAACTTAATTTTTGTTTAAAAACTATTCCCATATTGTTTACTTCGGGTTGAAAACACTATCAACTCTTATTCTTATCCTTTTGACTGAAAAGATCCCTTTACCCCTCATTTAACCTTTCCACCCATTCATTACCCCCCATTATACAACTCAACTTTACTTTTTCCTCTCAAATTGGGGAAAATCTATAACTTTTTTTTCCATCTAATTAAACTAATTTACCTAAGCAATTACTGTTAAATATTTAAGTCATAACACGAACCCTAAGATCTTGAATTACATGATTATCATAAATGTATTTCTGTTGTTAATCATATTAGAACAAACCTCTGGACAACACGATGATAATAAGCTTAGTTGTATAAAAAACCCTTGGGAGAGAAATGAGGTTTCTCTCCCTTTGCCTATAAACCTTTAATGTATGTGTTTGTAATGTTTTTGTGGATGATTTTTGTAATGGGCAAATGTCACTATTTATAGGTAGAGAGATGACCAAATTTCATAACATACAACAAAATACTAACCTTCCATCAAGGTTAATTAAAAGTAAAATGAACCCTTGGCTAAGCGATCGTATCTCTCTAAAAACTCTCTCCCTTCTCTTTAAAAACTCCAAAACCCAACTTTTTTGTTTCCGCCGCCTCTGCCTTCAACCTACTGCTCCCTCCTTCTTCTATTATCCTTTCGCCGGAGATGGGTCATCCTGTGGCCTATCTCCGATGATCGTTCGATCACATCTTCGTCTTTAGATTTACCTTATATTTTTTTGACCCCACTTTTTCTGGTCTTCTATTGATTTCCCACCGATCGTCTTCTGCCTTTTGTTTATGGTGGTTTCTGACAGGCTAATCGCACATCTAATAAAAAATAAACCAACTGGCCTAAACTAATGTAGTAAAGGAATTCGGGATCGTATCCACAGGGAGACAAAGATGTTCTAGAAATCAACTAAATTTGTCCGAGTAACTGAATCTTGGGGTTTGATTTGTTTGTTTAACTAATCTAAAAACAGTGAAATAAAAGCAAACAATTAAGGAACGGGTTTAAAAACGTTATAGGAAAACCAGCTAGGATTATCGGTTCACCACGGTCAATAATATTCAAAAGCATAGGTCAAAGATCGGTAAAATACGGTTAGCAGGGTATTGAACAGTTCCTTTCGGTCTACTATTCCCCTAGAAATTTAATATAACTTTCGCCCTAATTAGGTATTTCTATTGTTCGCAACTAGTTCTCACCCAATACCATTCTTTCGATCTAGGTCAAGGTTTTACAGGACAATCAACTGATCACATGCATTTAATCAATTAATTACGGTAAAAGATGCGATTAACAATTCTAACACAATAAATATCCCAAATCTAAAAACCAAGCAACATCTTATTACGAGACCGTGGCTCCCCTAAACTCTAGCATAAGGAAATTAGCTACGCATATTCAAATTAAAAGAATTAACAATAATAACGATAATCAAATTAAGCAAAACGAAGGGATGAGAATAACAATTAAGCATAAAATAAACAAGAAGCAAAGAGAAAGGAAAAGAAGCAAAGGAAAATAATTAAAGGAAGAAAAGTTACAAGTTTCAGATCCAAAAGTAGAGAGAAAGGTAACGTAGGAAAAGATTTACAGTGTAAAAAGTCTTTCTATTAACCTCATAACTCTCTTATTTATAAGAGAGATTTTATTTTCTAAGATAATAATCAAAAGATCTCGACACATATTGACGCGTCAGACCAGATTTTAGTCGATCGACTAAAATAAGCTGTCGATCGACTAAAGTGAAAGTTGAAGTGATCGATCGACTAAAATAAGCTGTCGATCGACTTTCTTGGCTCAGCGCGTAATTCCTGCTTCVCGCACTGAACTTCAAACGGCCGCCATTTCTTCGTTACTTGTCHGAATCAAGCGATTTTCATGGTGTTGGAAAGCTAAGAGGATAAGCTTTCACCTCCAATTGGAATCACTTGATTATCAGCTGTAGAACTCGAGATGTGGCTCCTCAAAGTAGGCACTAGTAATATGAAGCTCTTCCCTTGCTCACTAAGCTTCCTTACTCCTACCCGCATCGCGAGATAGTAGTTTTCAAGCTCCGACTCAACTCATCTCCAAAATTCATGCATAGGGACATGTTTTAGGCTTGATTACGCTCCTCTCCGGTTCATACCTGCAAATAATACAAGGCAAACCAAAGTAGACTATTCGGGGGACATTTGTATCTAAACGCTACACAAAATACATAGAAATGCGTGCAAACACAGTATATAAAATCTATATAAAATGCACGCATCAAACCTCCCCAAACCAAACCTTTGCTTGTCCCCAAGCAAACTACATGCAACTAAACTAATGGAACGGAGTAAAGCTCAGAGCTAGCTATAGATCGTCCACCTAAACCAATTTAATGTAAATAAATCGACACTATAGCAATATTGTCAAATGCAAACGAGTTATAGAGATGTTTAAAAAAAAGTAGCTGAACTGTCGACCTTGCAAGACCTTCCAAGTCGGACTCTCACGGGTCACTCTTCTCTCATTCAAGCAAAGGGTGAGCATAGATTTGTGCAAGAGAGAGAGAGAATAGTAGTCGCTCAACTAAACTACAACCTACATAAGCATGCATGCAATCTAATATGATAGACATTTCTAGCTACCGTGCACATACACTCCAACCAAACGAGGTCCTGTCACATGCCGAAGGCTTACAAAATATGGGAAGTGAGGCAATGGGTAAGAAGGGGCAAAGCGT
>VHZZ01001475.1:17792-28991 GCA_009801015.1 Silene noctiflora | reverse complement strand
ATTTTGTCCAAATTAATTACATTAGTTTACATTTCATTTGACGAGTCAACATTTCGACTTTGACTTCAACAAGACATATTTTTATGTCTACAGAATAAAGGTGAATTTCATCACAATTCTATAATTGGGATATAGGCATATAGCCGATCAATCAACGACACTAAACAACTGCATTTTTCCATCTATTTTATTTCTAATCACATGATTCACATCAGTGGTTACATTAATCTGCCAATTGCATAGGTATAAACCTAGGACCAAAACATATTTGTATCTGTGTTCATTATACACAAGTATCCTTGGCCCAGAACACCTACTGACTTTGACGAAACATGATTTGAAACTTTAAGGAGTTAAAATACAAATAAAAATGTTGGGACCAACTTTGTATGGTAATTAGAGAAAAGAAAAATAGACAGTTTGAGCTAGCTAGTTATAGTTTTGGCACTCTAATTAATTATATATGTTTACGTATACAACTAAACGATGAATACAATTCAAGTGATCAAAATGCGGCTTGGATCGGACACAAGTAAATCGAGTCCATGAGTATTTCTTGGCACATGAATACATGATCAAACGAGTAAACGAAATGTAGGGTGACCTATCAACAGCTTACGATAAACCACGACTTGCGTAATACTCGATTAACGATGAATATTTTTGAGTAAAGGTCACTGAAACTCTCCACCAACTATTTCATTGTCCCACCAAAACAAACACAAAAGCATAAAAAAGGAACGACAAAGTCTAGAAACTCTAACTTTGCAAAGTGGGTATTGAGATTGACTTGGTAACTAGCTGACTGTTGACTTAATGCATGCTACTCTCAATCTTTCTTCAATCATTCCACTAACATTTGAACAATTTGAGTGTTTGTGGGTCCTCCAATCCATTAAACGCGGTCCGTTAAGACGCTAAAATTAGCGAGTATGAATAAACCATTTTCAAAAATTTACAAAGGTCATCCAGACCTACTAATTAACCTTTTCCAAACCCGCTAACCCGCTTACTTGTGAGTTGTGAGCCAAAAATTTGAAGCGAAGTTAATTTAATTTGACCGAATCCCACCTTTAATCACCTCAAAGAACAATTTTGCCCTCAGTAAGTCACCAAAAATTTGATATCTCAACTAAAAATCAAGACGTGAAGGTGGACGTATTAAGTATCACAATTCCAAAAGTTATCTTAGTAAAACACTACACCATCTTAATACGTAGTCTATGTACATGAAACTATGAAAGGGCAATATCGTAATTGTATCCTTCCCAATACCACTTTAAAACTCGAGAGATCACATATTTTTTTGTATTATAATTGTCAGCTCCATTATTATTTTTGCAAAAAAAAAAAAAGATCCTGTAGCAAAATGGCCGAAAAGAGCAAGATACTAGTGATAGGAGGAACAGGTTACATTGGCAAGTTCATCGTTGAAGCGAGTGCGAAGGCCGGTCATTCGACATTTGCTCTCGTTCGCAACGAAACGCTCTCTAGTCCCGCTAAGGCTGCCATCATTGACAACTTCAAAAGTCTCGGTGTTCATTTGGTCACTGTACGTTACATATATACTCGTGTTAATTAATGAGATGAATGGAGTGAGTATTATTATTGTATACCAACTAATTTGACATTCTGTTTTTGTTGGTAGGGAGACGTATATGATCATGAAAGCTTGGTGAAGGCAATTAAGCAAGTAGATGTAGTAATATCGACCGTCGGGTACTTTGTATTAGCCGATCAAGTCAAGATCATTGACGCCATTAAAGAAGCCGGTACTATCAAGGTACGCGAGTAGTATAGCAATACGTTAATTTATCAACAAAAAAACTAAATTTCTAACTCACACCAACCTTTTATGTTTATCAATTCTACTTTAGTACAGTATGTCTATATATAGAGATCAAATGTAAAGGTTTATGTAGCGGGATATGGGTCAGATGTACACAGGTCTTACCATAGCTAGATAATTCTACTGACCGTTACGATATGAAAAGCGAACTAGAGACTATAAAATTACAAAATTAATGTTATATCGTGTTCATTTGTACTAGAGATTCTTTCCGTCTGAGTTTGGTGTGGATGTGGACCGTACAAGTGCAGTGGAACCGGCAAAGTCAGCATTTGCGGTCAAGGCTGGAATTCGTCGAGCTGTGGAGGCTGCAGGAATTCCCTACACTTATGTGTCTGCTAACAACTTTGCTGGATTGTTTCTACCAAGCATGTCTCAACCTGGAGCCACTTCCCCTCCTAGGGACAAAATAGTCATTTTAGGTGACGGAAATCCTAAAGGTCATACACCTGTTTTACCTTAGTTTGTTAAATTGTGCTTCTCAAAAAATGTTTTCCATATACTCCGTATGATTTAATCAATGTTGAACCAAATTGCAAATGCAGCTGTTTTTAACAAGGAAGAGGACATTGCTACCTACACAATTAGGGCAGTGGATGATCCAAGGACCTTAAACAAGACCCTTTACATCAAACCATCTGCTACCACCATCTCTTTCAATGAGCTTGTTTCCTTGTGGGAGAAAAAGATCAGTGCTACCCTCGAGAAAATTTATGTTCCTGAACACCAGGTGCTCCAGAATATCCAAGGTATGTTTAATGTTTTGGAGCATGTTTTTTGTTGATCGTGCATTCATCTTGTGTTCATAATATACAAATCTTGACTTGAGACTAGATTTCGAAATCACTGATCACATTGTTGTGCATATAATGCTGTTATATGTGGCAGATTCTCCGCCTCCAACCAATGTGTTTTTGGCAATTGGTCATGCTGTATTTGTGAAGGGCGATCAGACAAACTTCGAGATTGAACCGTCCTTTGGAGTGGAGGCCTCAGAGCTATACCCGGATGTCAAATACACCTCTGTGGATGAGTACCTTAATCAGTTTGTGTAGGTCTCGAAGCTTATATAAGCCCTTCACGGGAGTACTAAACAACTTACTGTACTATCGCTGCGTTTCCTAAAATATCGTAATTGTATGGCACATATATGTCGGCAATAAATTTCACTTGTGTATTTGGTGATGCTATTTTACAATGCATATGTAACTTGGCTCAAATCTCAAATCACAACACTATAAATCTATAATAGCAATGTTACCAAAGTGTTTTGCAATAAGGCATTGGTTATATGCGCATAAAAAAATCACATATAGATCATGAGGCATCCGACATGGGTTTATACAAACTAGGCTCTCTATACAAACTAGGCTCAACAATTGAAGATATTACTTCAATGCCTCCTTACCATAACCATATAAAGGAGTCAGATGTACGCAACCTTACACCTGCTATGATTCATAATCGAGTTGATAAAATAATATCATAATGTACTTGCAAAATGATTAAGCATATTGATGAATTATTAAAGGCTTCATCTCTTGCTAGAATGCAATTAAACAAGTGACAACATTTATCACCCAAATGAGTTCATAGGCACTAGTCAGGACTGTATTCTGATGTAAGGTTAGATCCATAAGCAGGGGTATTAAACCTGGACACCGTTGGAAGGCGTGCCTTGTCAAACTTGACCTTCAATACATCACAAAATGAATACAAAATACAATTGCTAGTCAATGACACAAGGTCAAGTGCACGCTAACAAGCTTCCTGGTATATTCGAAAAGGCTGCGAGTGATTAAATATGTCTATAGAATGAAAGGAGCTGATATTACTGTTAATACTTCTAATGAAGCATACAAAAGATTTGGAGTATACTCGAGTCCTAATCTAAAAATGGACGTTCGGGTCTTTTCGCTTCTTGCCGGAAACAATCATCACTTCAGTCAGCACGAGAGCCACTGGAACTAGCAGAAGCCTTCTTTCCTCCGTATTTCTGAAAGTGCACAACACAGTTTCAGGAATCTAGATACCATCAAATAATGGCAATGTTTTTTCGTCTCTTTTGACGTTAATTCGGATCTCTATATACCACGTGCAGTATGATTAATACTAATATTTTATTGTTGTAAAAAGAAAAAATAAAGCAATGGAATAATGGAGCACGATGAAGAGACACCCACCTGTTTTCCGAGGCTAAATGGAATATATCGGTATTTGACCATGTGTGCGATCTGGCGCTTCATTGTGAGAGTAAACAGCACAACCCAGTAAACTAGTAATATTGGCCAGAATACAGGAACATCAAACACAGAAAAGAATGTCATCACAAATGCTGTGCAGAATGCCTTGGTGATGGAGTGCCTGAAAGCATTATATATTAGGAAGTTGAATTAAAAGTCATCATATATCAACCACAGATTAAAAAACCATAATAAAGCCTTAGTTCCAACATGACTTGAAGTTGGCTAAAAATAATTAAAATGGAAACGGAACTTTTAATCATGCGATAAAACAAATATTAATGAACATTACACATGAAGCTATTGCATTTCAGTTGGAGACATGATCTCAGAATTGGTCGTAAAGATCTGCACTCGATAATTACAGCATCAATGTGGATCACTGCCTCAATGTATAGATAGACAAATAAACACTAGTATAAAAACAACAGTAAGAAACTTCACTCATGAGGCTTAGGAAATTACATCGAAATTCAGAAATAAATTCTTCAAAAGAACCACAACTTCATTGAACACTTAAAAGTTCAACTATCTGTCCAAGAAGTAACTTGGAACACATCAGATTAGAGCAGTTCCACCCAATAGAACACTCAGATAAGCAATCCAGACAGCCAACCAATACCCCTCAAAAAAATTTGCTTCTATTAATTATTATTATACAATTAATCTCTATCCCTATTTATTAAAGATAGCTTAAGGTTTGCAACTCCTTAATATTCATTCCCATAAACATGATAAATCTCCATGTAAACGACTGGGCAATGGAGATATAACTCCCGAGACTTCATTTTGATGAGGAAACACCACTGTTTCTGAGCTACTAAGTCAATAAATTGACATGACACTAATATTGGCGTAATACCGGAATAAACTGACCACATACAGAAGATTTTTTCATAAATCACAATAGCTTTCAAATCTTGACATAGAAATTGGAAGTTGAAACAAAAGATAACAATGTGGGGCATGGCTGATTACGCTAGAAAATATAACCCGCTAGATGTAACTCCCTACGGCCCAGTCATTTGTTTACCTTACCTATGTTTTTGTCACAATGACCAATGAGAGGGGACCATTTGTGGTTATTGTTAATGGATGACAAGTGAGTAATTATGCAATTGAATGACCAATTACCTATAAAAAAACCTTCCCAATATAGAAAGGTAAACAAATGAATGAGATGCCCCAAAATGGAATAGGTAAAACAAATGGCCGGGACGGAGGGAGAACATATTATTGAGAATCCAACGTGTCAAATCATAGCTACCAAGATAACAAGCCTACGCAAACTCAACTCTACATTCCATTGTTACTATTAGTTTGCATGCCAAATTCAAATGACATGGTAAACCGAATCCCACAGGTTAACGGGGGGCTAATTATTGTCAATCCACAGAAAAGATTACAAGCATGATACTGGACATCAAAATTCTAAAAGTCAAACACAAGAAGATGAGCATCTTTGAGAAGATGAAGACCTTAATCCATCAACCATCATACTAGATACTCAGTTATTCGTACTATTTGCTACCGCCCACAACCCAACAATATCATCTTGAAATTACCATCAGCGTTACTGACAAGTGAAACCATCTACATATAAAATGATCCACAAACACGAGTCCCTGCTGTCGTGAAAACACATCTCTACACACACGACTTTCAGTTTTAACATTCTACGGTCTGGTTATTTGTACTCCTATCTGGTTATCAACAATCTTAGAAACAATTATTCTTTCCAAAGTCCTAGCAAATTAGAGGATGACCAATGATACAACAAAATTAAAATCATCGTTGCATTCTTCCTAACATAATCACCCCTTGTCATTAAAAGTTGACTATTCACTCAGTCATTGCAATCCTAAGGTTGCAAATCCAAGAATTCAGAAACATGAGGTGCAAAGATGACCTCCTAATCTATAGCATCCCACTACTGCAATGCCTCTGAAAAGTCTATCACCACTCTGCAATGCCTCAAAGGCTTCTGCAAATGATGGGGTGGGGGTGTCACATGTACAAAGTCTTACACTCTTACCCCAACACCAATGAGTAACAAAGTTACGTCCATTATAAAATTGGAAGCCAGAAGACAGGACATGGCAGATCCAGGAAATCTGTCTTTCACATTTAATAATCCTTTAATGAAATGGGATAGCATATAATCATCATTCACCATAGGGACATGCTACCATGTTATTGATCATGAGTTGCAACATACTTCTCTCAAATACAGCAATAGCATCTAAAACATCTTAAGAATGAAACATTCATGTTGATAATTCATAATAGAATTACATATATCATTGTTTTAGTGTGTTACACCCCGCGTGCAATGGTACCAAAAGCTAGACCCAGTAGTATATCAAACCACCATTTCAAAGGCCCTCAAACCTTGCCTCTGTCATGCTACAGCACAAAAATAAAGCCTTTTACAGAGCAAGCTGATCCCAAGAATTACAGAAATCAAAACACTGCCTTTCAAAGTCGTCAAGTATATTTGAATAGGCCTCTCCCACATAAAACATTTATGACAATAAGTCAACAACCATAAATAAGACATCCACGAGTCCCAGAAATCACTTCAACAGCGTGAATTCGTGAAACATACTGCTTCATTGATTGATTAAAAAGATCAGAAGCTATTTCTAATATCTTACTTCAGTCGATTCTCTATTACCTTTTTCTCATACCACATACTTCAACTCTTTGTGCTTCCCCAACAATGTGTCGCTACATAGCATGACCCTACAGATCCCTACAATTAACCATATAGTCTATATTTCACTCCACTATAGACTACCACCACAATCTCAAAGATAAAAAGCTACATCACAGATCAGCTTGTTTAAACATTCAGCTTTGATTAAACCGCAACCCAACCAAAAACAATAGAACCCACATCACAAACATTAGCAATCAAAAAGTCAAAAGCAACCGAACTAATTGCAGCACAACAAAACCCGGATAGTAAAATGAATACATTGATTCAACCAATAAGATATAGGATAGGCAAAAGGATAACCATATTACCAGAACTTAAACTCAGGAAGGCGGCGAATAAAGGGCTTGAATTCGTCAGAACCTTTGGTGGGTAAAACGGCGCCATCAGAAGAAGACTCAAGCTCAGGATCAACCAAAGGAGATAAGAAACCAATCAGCAGATTCAAAATGTAGATCCCAAGTGCATAAGTAATGATGTAAAACCCTTGAACAAAGTAAACCCTAATTGCATAAATCAAAGCAAGAAGTAGGGTTCCTGCCCATCTAGGAACAGCATGTGGAGTTGTCTTATCCAAATAATACTGATAAATTCTCCAAAATTGATGAAGTTTCTGAGCCACTGGAGAATCATTCATTGATCCATCTCCTCCTCCCAAACTCTCCATTATAAAAAACCCTAGATTTCTTAATCAGATCTGCCCATTACCATAATCAAACACAAAAACATAAATTCATTTCAGAGTTATAACAAAGATTAAATCTTGCAATGTGGGTATTTCAATTAGGTTCAAAATACAATTGTTAAAATGCATAAAATTGAAATCTTGCTAAGAAATTTTTGCAATTGGGGGTAAAAAATTGTATGAAATTGAAATTTTGCCAGGTGGGTATTGAAATTGGGGTTGAATTAAACTTAAAAGTCATATAAAGCTTGAATCTTGCAAATTGGGATTTGTCTAATTGGGATCAAAATTAGTCAAACTATGTAAAAATAAACAAAAATCGTATCTTTAGAGGAAAACAATGACATTAGAAGTAAATATATGAAGGCAAAGAGATGAAAAGTAGAAGAAATAAATTAAGAGATTACCTTAGAGAGAAGAGGATGAACAGGTGAAGAAGGTGGAGGTGTATAAATGGCGTGTTAAGGAAACAGCCGACAGTCAAGAGAAGATGAATGAGTAAAATAGGATGCTCTCTTTGTTGTTGTGGTGTTGTGGGAGTTGAAAGCTCGTTGAATTTACCTCAGAGTAAAAGGGATAGACTTCACATGGGAATATCCTCTTACCCTCGTGTTCCTTCAATTGGTTTTGTTCAAGACGGGAGTATCCGTCTTTTCAGGTCCGTTTAACACTTGGGTTATGGATAATTCCGTTGATACTCGATTATTCGTCAAAGTGCAAGGCTGGATAGAGCTATGTGTATGGACTACTTTATTTAGCGATGCTACTGTCCGCCATTTCTTTGTTATATATACAATCGCCTAATGGAGTCGATAAAGAGACTATTTTGGTTTCAAGCAGCGTGGTTTATTCATGAGAAATTTTCGGAGTTTATAGCTGATAATTGGTCATCGAATGATAGCCCAGTCACTCAACTTCGTGATCTTTCTAAGAATCATCAAGATTGGGATGAGACGGTTTTCGGTAACTTTCTTAAAAAAAAAAAAAAAAACTACTATCACTTTCTCGTGAGCCTGGTCTTATCAAACTTGAGGCAAAACTAGGTAAAGAGCTTAATAATGTATTAGAACAAGAAGAAATTTACGGGTTACAAAAGTCAAGAGTTGATTTTGTCATGGATAGGGATAGAAATAAGTTTTTTTTCACGTGAGTACCCTAGAGCGTAAATGGAAAAACCGAATTTCATCCGTTCGAGACGAGACTCTCTAGAAAATAAAGACGAGATTAAAAATATTGTCGTGGAGTATTACAAGTCGACTTTATATCGAGGGTACCCCATATGATACTACTGCTAATATCCCCTATGATTTATTCAAAGATTTCAACAATGACGACTACGAATTGTAACACCCCCATACTCCGAGGCACCTTACCAAGGACTACCTCCGAATATAAGGATGCTACCATCTCGGTTTCTCAAGGCAGTGAACATCATAGTAACCATAATGAAACATTAAAAGTAAACATAATTTAATGTGATTACAAAACTCTCCATAAAACGGAGTACAAAGTCTAAACCAAAACAAAAGTGAAACTAAACAAGTCTGCGAAAGCTAAGACAAAACTCGTGAGACTCCACCCTGCTAACCCCGCCGCGTAGTCAACAGCCATTATCGTCATTACCTGCTAAATCAACTGCTCACCATCCCCGAATTGATCACCACAGTTTTTAAAATAAATACGGGGTCAGTTAACTGAACAACTATACACAATAAACAATGTAAACAAAATGGAACAAACACCACACCGCCACCATCCCCATCACCATCACCACACACCACAAATCAAGTAACCGACTACACACCGAAGTATGTAGCCCTATCAGTGGAAGACCGCAGCCAACCACCTAACCACCCACAAATACCCAAGTCCCTTAATGTGCACATCCCTCCTGCGTTGAGAGAACGTAGGAGGCGAACAATGAGGGTGAGATCACCTCTCACAATGGCTCACAAAATCACAATACCGATCACATCTCAATCACACCCAACACCAACATCCATCACCAACACCGTCATCACAACATCGTCACAATCATAGAAACATATCACAATATATCACAAGATCGTCACATTAATACAATATACAGTTTTACAATCAACTGAGTAGGGAAACCCTACCTCAATAAGCAAATCTGACACAAGTAAGAGATCAATATGCTTCCTCTACAAAGTCTCCTCTTATAACGAATCACTTAATACAAATAAGGCACACAAATCCCTAAAACCCCCAAATCAGAAATTAGGGTTACGTATAATAGGTCAAAAGACTCAATTAAAGACTTACCCTGACGATTACGGTATTACAATGCGTGAAAACCCCAACAAATGATGAAGATGCGCCGCGGAATGAAGGATTAGAAGGAGGAGCAGTAATCGATGTTTAGGTTTTTGTTTTAAAAGTGAATAAACGATTTACTGCTTCTCGTTCTAATATATATACATTCCGCCAGAAAGCTGACACGAAATGGACACTCGGTCGAGTACACGACACTCGACCGAGTGTTCCGCACTCGTCCGAGTCCTCAACTCCCAGAACACTGAAAGACCAACCCACATGGACACTCGGTCGAGTACCCTGTACTCTGCCGAGTGTCCCACTACTAAAAATCACGAGTATTACAGTCTTCCCTCCTTAAAAATGAACTTCGTCCCCGAAGTTCAAACCATACCAACAAAAGACAACACCAAAACTGACAAAACTAACAACACTACCATACAGCTGACACATAACCAAAACATAACTCAACTTAACCCCACTAAACCTGAAACAAAACCAAACTGAACTCAAAACTAACCCAAAACTTGACTCAAATTATATAAAAAAAACACATGCGATCATCTCCTACCCCCTAAAAGAAACAAGGTTACGTCCCCGTAACCAACCATACCTGATCAAACAGATGCGGATACCGCTCCCTCATCTTATCCTCGGCTTCCCAAGTCGCTTCCTCAACATTATGATTGGTCCAAAGTACTTTCAGCAACACGGTCTCACCATTTCTGGTCTTTCGCACCTTACGGTCCAAGATTTCCTTTGGTACCTCCACATACGTCAGAGACTCATCCAGCTCTATGGTCTCCACCTCTAAGACATGAGAAGGATCACTAACATACTTCCGGAGTTGTGATACATGGAGTACATTATGCACCCGCTCCAGAGCTGGTGGCAATGCCAAACAGTAAGCCACCTCACCAATGCGATCTAAGATCTCATAAGGCCCGATAAACTTCTGACTCAGCTTGCCCCTCTTACCAAAACGCATTACACCCCTCATAGGTGACACCTTTAAAAGAACTTTGTCACCCACATGAAACTCGATATCCCGACGATGCAGATCCGCATAGCGCTTTTGCCGATCTTGAGTTGCTTTCATCTTCTGTCGTATCAGCCTTACTTGATCAATCATATCCTGTACCATCTGTGGTACCAAAACCGCGGCCTCAGCGCTGTCGTCCCAACAAATCGGACTCCTACACCTCCTCCCATACAAGGCTTCGAACGGTGTCATCACAATGCTAGTGTGAAAACTGTTGTTATAAGAGAACTCAATCAGATCCAGTCTGTCCTCCCCGCTACCACCAAACTCCATGACACAAGCCCTCAACATATCTTCTAAGGTCTTAATGGTCCTATCGGTCTGACCATCTGTCGTCGGATGAAAAGTTGTACTCATCTTCAAGGTTGTACCCATCAACTCTTG
>VHZZ01001474.1:65176-84732 GCA_009801015.1 Silene noctiflora | reverse complement strand
TTAAACTAATTAAAATCACTAATTAATCATCCCCATGAAAACCCCCAAATTCTAGGGTTAAGATAAACAAAGGAGAAACATGGAATTTCAACTTACAATGATAGATCGGAAGCTAAGTGGAGGTTTCATCTTCAAATCCAAGCTTAAAGGTCATGGGAAAGGCTTAGGGAGCATTCCAGAGAGAGGGGAGAGTGTTTGGTTGAAGGAGGAAGAAGATATGAAATGATTTGGATTTTGGATAAAAAAAGGATCAAAATTGAGTTATCGCGGGTTCTGCCAGCCTTACTCGATCGAGTAGCGAGTTGAATCGACCGAGTGACACATACTCGATCGAGTGAACTCCACTCGGTCGAGTGCTCAGACCACTTGGTCGAGTACAACGCATTTCTCAACAATGACAAGTTTTCATAAAACAGTTATATCTCACTCGTTTCTTGGTAATTTTGGGTGTGTGACCTACCGTTGGAATCTTAAAAGAATAAGCTATCACCTCCAATTGGAATCACATCAATACCATTTATAGATCTCAAGTTATGACAGTTTTAAGACGATCCTTCTATAGGCGGACATTATAACAACTCCACTAAATCTAGTATAGGTTATACTCGGTCCCCTTTATAGTCATAGTTCACTCCCGATTAGACAAGGGTCCCTTCATGAATCCCAATGGGTCATTTACGGGTCCCAAAATATTTGGTTATTACAAAAGGAGTTGGAAAATATTATGATCATAAGGTGGATGTCTACAACTTCTCCATCATTATGAGACACTTTTTAAAGGAAAATCCATGCTTACTGTGGCATACAATGTTGCTCAAGGAAGTTCAAACAAATATTATTTCTTTCTTTAAATTTTCATCTTATCAAAGTTGGTTGATATACTTGTCACCAAAGTTGGTTGATTTGAGTGATACTAAGAACTCTCGTCTATTAAATAAGTGGTTAATGATTCAGTTCCTGATTCTTACGAATGAAAAGTCAAACTTAAAAGGAGCCTACCCGTTAAGCTACTTTCATTATCCGAAAGAGATTGTCATGACCGTTGGTTTGTCACCAGAATTAGCACCTTAATTGGAGTCTTGTTGGTCACATGATCCTACTTCTTGACCTAAATTCAGTGAAATAACCAAATTTCTTCAAGATTCTAACAAGACATTGATAAAAGAGTCATCTCAACCAAAACATGAGCTACAAAATAGAGTGCAAGGAAATGATGATGGTGTTTTCGTCAAAAAAATTGGAAACGATGATGAGGTTTTCCTCAAGAAAAAAGGAAATGATGATGGTGACCTAGTATTTGGAGATACTACTGAAATTGTAGCAACTAGTAAATGTGCTGATTGCCAAGCAAGAAATAAGAAAGGCAAACGAAGCGAGGAAACAAGTTTCTTAAGCGCCTGAGGAAGTTGGTCTCGTGCTGTTTTTATATATAAGGGTAAAATTATCACTAAAACTCTTTCAAGTCTTAAAACTCTGTTACATTAACTTTTCACTAACTTTTATTATTTCTTTATTATTCAGCCTCCACCTCAAACTTTATACATTATCTCTCAGACTCTACTTTTCGACTTTACTTTTTTTTTTTTTTTTTTTTTTTTTTTTTTTACAAAAAGAAAAAACACATGAGATCGATTCATTGGAAGTATATGGGGTCAAAACTTATCCAAAGTCTTAAGTTGAGTCTTGGATTTCCAAGACTCAACTTAAGACTTTGTTAAGACCTTGATAGATTATTGGTAGTTTTGAGTGAGTCTTGTCTAAAGACTTACTAAAGTCTTATCTCAAGACTATCAATAATCTTACTCTAAGCAATAACTATCGTCTCTGGAGATGTCACTGGACTATACTAAGCAATAACTATCGTCTCTGGAGATGTCACTAGACTATACTGAGTTTCGGTATTAATCATGTATGTTTCAAAAATCCTTATTATTGTGTGGGAACTGTAATATACATGTGAGAGGGTGTTATAGAAACTCTGTCTTTACACTCTTTACCATCAGATGGTAGTTTATCATAGTTTAGTTATTTAAATTGTGTTTTATTTAAGCAAGACAATGGGATAATTTGTTTCTTTACTCATATTTGGTTAAAGTTATCATATTAGGTTTATATTTTCATCAGTTAGTTTTGTACTGTATTAAATACTAGTTTTAAACCCGTGTAAAAATGTACGGGTCGTAATAGTAGACACTATCATGGAAATGAGAGTATATAAATGATCTTATTAAATGTGAATATCATGACAATATAAATAAGTTTATAACTGGAGATTCGACGTACATGTCATTTTATTAACCTAATACACTTTTCATCACTAACATAATTAACGTGCATATAATTTAGAAAAAAAAAAACACGGATTTCATTATGACGACAACGTCTTTTATCATTAATGTAATTAAATAAATCGAATTAATCTATTAGTCTTCGAACGACAATCACCGGTGTCTCGCCCTGATTGAAGCTCGGAGACAATGCCCCCAAAATTTAATCGTTAAAGGATTATATCATGGTAATATTAGTTTTTAATATTTCCATGATTCGCTACATGGTAATTAATACTATATTTTTTAATATTAATTATTCAAGTAATAAATGATTTTTATTAAGTGATCAAAAAAAGTGTAAATTTTAGAGTCATGTTTAATACAACTATTTTAGAGAAAACAAAATGAAAAGAATTGTTGGAGTGTTTTAGTGGTGGGGTAGAGGGTGATTTTTTTATTTTATTTTATTTTAAGTTCCTATATTTAAGGAACCAATTAAAAGAGTTTGTGTGTTTGGATTGAAGGATTTGGAAGGAAAAGAAAGGAAGGGAAAGTAGGGATTTAAAATCTCTTGTTTGGATAGTAGATGAAGGTGGAGGGAAATGAAAGGGGAGAGATTTGGAGGGATTCAATTTCCCTCCTTCAAGCCTAATCAAAATCTCTCCACAATAAGCAAGATTTGGAGGGAAATTGTATCCAAACACCCACAGTCCCTTCCCTTCTCTCCCTTTCCCTTCCCTCCTTCCCCTCCACTTTTGCTATCCAAACACACCCTAAATGACTCCTCTTTTATAGATAGGAGATATGAGACGATATCATATCCCTTGTTGTAATTTCAAACAAGGTTACGAGATCGTTCTCATGAAAAAGCAATAGAAATTATAAATTTATGATGTTTTTTTTGCTATCGACTTTTTAAATCGGATGACATGGGTAAATGGAACACAGAGTTAACCTCACAAGTGTAACAAAATTAGATGATGATGCCAGTTGGGCTTGAATTAGAGTACAAATCTAAAATGTCAAGACCAAGAACACTATAGAGGATGGGCCAGGTAGAAGAGACCATTTCCTTATTTCATTGCATCTCTTAGGCTAAGTTTGTTTGGGGTAATTACAATGTGCTCAAACCTTGTTCAATTTATTGGTATGTGGTATAGAATCAAAGGTAAATGAATGACTGTAACGGACTAACGGGAAAAGTATTTTTATTCATCTTGGTATTGAAAAGAATAATTGCAAAATATGTGAGCAAAAGAAAATGAGATCCTTGGTGCGAAGGAAGAAATAGCGTTGGTTGTCGCTACTTTATTTGGAGGGTGCATAATGTATGTTCATAAGCCGGTTAAAGAAGAGGTTTGTAGGAGGGTAGACACTTGAAACATATCTTAATACGAATGATAAAATAAGAAGAATTGTTATCTGTTCCGTTTTGAGTTTCATCTTTTAAATTTCTTATACACAATACCATTTAACATAAACATGATGAAATGAGACACATAATGACATGTGGGATTGACACTCAAGTCATCAATGATAAGCTCATAGTAGCTTCAAATCAGCTCCACTCGAGTATCTTCATCTTCTATTCTCGGGTCAAAGTATCGAATTGAATTATAGCGTTGTTTCATCTACGGAGTATTACATCAGTAAGAATAAAAGCAGAAAGATCCTCAAATAAAACACTAATATTACTCGTCACAACTCAACACAACTAAATTTTACATTGTATATGGTCATGTTGTCATGTAAGCTGACCACCAACTCGCCTATGGGAAATAATTTCTAAACCAAGTCTTATTTCCGTCTTCCTAGTCAATCGCCTACAATATGGTTAGCCAAATGCAAAAGTAACCCGGCCTATATTTCCATGACAATTAATCCCCCTTGATTACAACTTATTCATCGTGACCACAATATCGTAATTTTATCAATTATAAATGTACATACTAATCAACCACAACAACAATCGCATATGTTTACACATACGAGATATAATCAAGTTGACGCCATCTCATTTTCCATGTTTACTTGAAAAACGCTAACACTTCCAAGCTGAGGTTGCGACAAGTGGCCGATCGTGCCAGAACAACATCATCTCCCCGTGACGTTTTGCCACGTGGAAGCCTCCAATCTGCGCCCTACGAAGTAAACACTCCGCTTGAAAATCAGCAAACTGACTAAACCCTACCATCCTCATTCCCGCCACATTAAACGCCTCCCGCCAAGCGGAATTCCGCCGTCCTGCCGCTCTCGCTGCCGCTTTCACCACCGCAAATATCCTCGGTCGAAGCACATACGTCTCGATTTTCCTAACACAATCACTGCCGCCAATAAAACCTCCTGCTGCCGCCACATCGAGGGACTCCAGCATACCTGTGTAGAATTCTATCCCGGCGATGAAACTCACCCCGAACGACGCCGTTCCAACGTCAATTCCAACCTCTCTATCTACCACCACGACCGCACTAGGCGACACACCACGAAGATCCGAGACGAATTTTGAAATTCCGCTTCGCGAATTATTTGCGAAACGGTGAAATACCGACGGCGAAAGATGTACTGCGATCTTCTCGCCGTCGATAAATTTCACCGACTTAAATGACAGTATTTCAAACGTAGGTATAAGAACAAAATCGATTTGAAAATTAAGGTTTAATTCAATGGCAAACTGTGTGAGATTCTCTCTTACTAGCTTACTCTCTACGCCATATTCTTCAGGAACAATCGCCGTAATTCTCAAGAAAATCGACGTCAAACTATCGGCGTCGATAGCCTTATCCATGAGCTCACGCAT
Organism: Silene noctiflora; assembly: GCA_009801015.1. Lineage (NCBI taxonomy): Eukaryota > Viridiplantae > Streptophyta > Magnoliopsida > Caryophyllales > Caryophyllaceae > Silene > Silene noctiflora. The sequence continues at coordinate 79,665 of VHZZ01001474.1, read as the reverse complement.
AAAGGAGGCCCAATGACCTCCAAAACCGATATCGAAGTCGACAATGTGGATACACGACGCGCCATCAACCGCCTCCAAGACGGCTTGATTAGCAGCGAAGGCAGCAAAGAGAGAAATCGGTGAAATTCCGGCAAACGCCTTGGTGGCGCGAATTGTCTGAACAACGTCATATGATGACAGTTTCACCGGACGTGGGGTGGTGGCGGCGATGGCGGTGGCAGTGGCGGTGACAGAGAGGTGGTGCAAGGCTTCCTTGAAGTAGAAGGCGGCGCGTTGGAGAGGCTTTCCGATAGGTGATCTTAGCCGTTGATTGAGCCGCGACAATATCACGTGGAGGTGGTGTGAGTCGTTGGATTCGAATGCTTGCGCTCCACGTAAAAGGTCGTCAAGGAAATCAAGGCCGAAGCTGGTCCCAGGGTTAATATTACTATTACTATTATTATTATTATCGTCATTGTCGTTGACGTTATTGTTGTTTTGATCAAACGGTCCGAAATTCGGAGTTAAATTTGGCGTATAGGAGAAGTCAGGGAAGTGAGAAGAGTAATCGGACGGTAGAGACGAGGTATGATCGAACGATTGCGAGGAAGGGAAGTCAGGGAAGAGTTGTGTGATAAGGGATTGAGAATCAGAACATGAGTTGTTAATATTAATATGTGAGAGTAATAATTTTGAATTATTGTTATTATTATTTGGATTAGAATAATTGTCATCATTAAGCCCCAGCTCTGATAGAATTGAATCCCAACCGTCCAAATTGTCCAGGTCAGTGTTCGGAGGGTGGTAAGATTGGTTGTTTACGTTCTCTGAAGGCGGTTTGGTAGCCGGACTAGGGCTCCGCTGGAGGTCTAGTACCGACTTTGGCTCGTAACACTGGGTGTTATTGTTGCTGTTAAACTGGTTAGGGCTCAGGGTTTGTATAGCGGTGGTGGATGATTTCGCGGTGGCGGAATTGCAATTAAGATTGGTGGAAATGGGAACTTTCATTCCTAGATGAGTATGTAAAAGGGTTGCTTTGCTTGTAGTTTGGGTTTTTACTTGCTTTTAAGAGGAAAAAAAAGGAGTAGGGAAAATGGTGGGTGTGATATGGAAGGTAGGCTTAGTAAAGATCATATATACACATACTTGACATATGTAAGGCTGTCTGTAATGGAAAAAGGCTTTGTCTTTTTTATCTTGAGAAAAATTGAAGGCTTCAAAGCCAAGCCTTTTGTTATTGGGTCTTTCTAGCTTTTGCTTTCTATGATTCTCCTTCCACTTTCAAGAGGCTCTCCTTTTTGGTTGTTTTGTGTTTTGGAGTTATCTTTCAATAACAAGAAGCACTATTTTGTTTGGTAATAAACTAGTGATTTACTCTAATTAATGAAAATATATTTTGATGGTGTAGTAAAATTGTGTCTCCTCCCAGTTTTCTCATTAATTAGGGTATACGATGACGTGGTACACTGAATGAATGTACTTTAAAAAAAATACTTCATTGTGCAATACTGCATCTATTTCCACCTGATAACCTAATTCTGTGTGTAATTGTTAAGTGAATTATTGTGTAAAGTGTCATTCTATCTTCTCATTAGCTTCACTAATATTTATAAGTACAAATGAAGTCGGGACTAAGCCCATAAAACATATTCGGCCTATTCGGCCTAATACCCCCCTCAAACTGGATCATGGAGATCAAGAATGCCCAGTTTGCGGAGAAGAAAATTAAACTGCGACGAACCCAAAGCTTTGGTAAATATATCAGCGAGCTGAGAATCAGTGGGAACATGAGAGGGTCGAATCAACCCATCAGTTATAGCATCCCGAATAAAATGACAATCCACCTCAATGTGTTTAGTCCGTTCATGAAAAACGGGATTTTGCGCAATGTGAAGAGCAGAATTACTGTCACAATAAAGAGACATAGGCAAAGGCAAAGCAACTCCAAGACTGGAAAACAAACCCACGAGCCACTTTAACTCACACAAAACAGAGGTCATAGACCGGTACTCGGCTTCGGCGGAGGAAAAAGACACGGTTTGCTGTTTTTTAGTCTTCCAAGAAATAGGTGAAGCCCCAATGAAGACAATCCAACCGGAAACCGAACGGCGAGACAAAGGACACCCAACATAGTCCGAGTCACACCACCCAGAAACACGAAGGTCACTATCTGAGCGCAATAAAATTCCCTGACCCGGACTACCCTTAAGGTAACGAACGACACGGAGGGCCGCGTCCATATGATCCTTTCGAGGTTTGTTCAAGAATTGAGATAAAATGTGAACAGCATAAGAAATATTCGGGCGAGTGACAGCAAGATAAACCAAACGACCCACGAGACGACGATAAGGTGCAACGTCATCAAGAAAAGGACCGTCGGCGAGACCCAACCGGTGATTTTGCTCAATAGGAGTGACAGTCGGTTTAGCACCCAAAAATCCAGTCTCAGAAACAATATCAAGGGTATATTTACGTTGACACAAGTAAAGCCCCTCGGAATTTCTAGCGACTTCAATACCCAAAAATTATTTCAACAAACCCAGGTCCTTCATATGGAAGCAAGAACCCAAGTAGGACATAAATGTAGTGATAGCAGTAGAGTTATTTCCAGCGATAACAAGGTCGTCTACGTAAACTAAGACATGGAGACATACCTCATCACGGGAATAACTGAACAGGGAGTAATCAGAATGGGATTGAACGAAGCCATAGTCTCGTAAAGCAGTACCCAGCTTAGCAAACCAACAACGTGGTGCTTGACGAAGTCCATATAAAGACTTACGCAAGCGACACACTTTACCTTCTTTACCTTTGCTGAAACCCGGAGGCAATTTCATGTAAACCTCCTCGGACAAATCACCGTGCAAGAAAGCATTATGCACATCCATCTGATGCAGTTCCCAATTTTTAATAGCGGTAATAGCAAGTAGGGCCCGAACAGTCACCATCTTAACCACAGGTGCGAAAGTCTCACCGTAATCAATACCCTCCACCTGATGGTTACCAAAAATAACTAGGCAAGCTTTATACCGCTCAATGGTACCGTCGGATTTATATTTAATTTTGTAGACCCAACGACAACCAAGAGCTATATTGTCAGACGGAAGAGTAGTGAGTTCCCAAGTGCCGTTATTTTCAAGAGCACGTATCTCATCTTGCATAGCCTGACACCAATTAGGATCAGAAATAGCTACACGAAAATTAGGAGGTTCAAGTCCCTCTGTTATTGCTGCAATAAACCGTCGATGTGAGTTGGAAAACTTTTGACAAGAAAGGTAATTCGCAATAGCATAAGGCGTACCTGAGGATGGAGAGCGAGGAGAGACGGGAGGGCTATGTGTGGTAGCAGTGGAGGCGGTGGTCTCAAGAAGATAATAATTCAAATACGAAGGTGGCCGCTTGGGGCGTTTACCGCGACCAAGGTCCTCAACACTAGAAGCGTGAGGAACACTAGCACCCGTGGTGGCATCCGTAGTAGCATGGGGCGCATCACTTACTGTACCCGCTGGCTCATTGGCTAAAATAGGTTCATCAGCGGGACCCACAACAGAGACGGGCTGAACGTCCAAGTCATGTACAGCAGCATCGCCACCATCGGCAAAAGGAAAATGATCCTCATAAAATTTGACATCGCGAGAAACAAAGATATCTCCCGTAGCAATATCATAGACTTTCCAACCTTTTTTATTATGTGGATAGCCAAGAAAAACACACTTCCGACTCCGGGGAGCAAATTTATCACGACGAGAACTTTGATCATGTACAAAACAAAGACACCCAAATACCCGTAAATTAACATAAGTTGGAGCGGAGCCAAATAATAATTCATAGGGAGTCTTTTGTTGCAACAAGAGAGATGGGGTCCGATTAATCAAATATGCGGCACTTAAAATGCACTCGCCCCAAAAAGAAATCGGAAGATTAGCTTGAAACATGAGAGCCCGTGCAACATTCAAAATATGACGGTGTTTGCGTTCGACACGCCCATTTTGTTGAGGCGTACCGACACACGATTTTTGAAACAAGATACCGTTTTGAGAAAAATACTCCGTCAAAGGATGAAATTCAATACCATTGTCAGATTGCACAATTTTGACACGTGTAGAAAATTGGGTGTCAACCATGGCCAAAAAACACATAAACATATCAGGAACTTCAGTTTTATCGAGAAGTAAATACACCCATACAACACGAGAGCAGTCATCAACAATAGTTAAAAAATATTTCGCCCCACAAGAAGACCGGTATGATAGGGACCCCACAAATCACAATGAATTAACTCAAAAATAGCAGTAGCTTTATTATCATTCAAAGTAAAACTGTTTCGACATTGTTTTGCTTGCTGACAAATATCACACACGTGATCATAACTAGGGGAAAAATGACCAACATTAGGAAGAAAAGCAATAACTTTATTTGACGGATGTCCAAGCCGTCGATGCCATAAATCAAAAGAAGCAGCAGCGCTCACCCGATGCACCACCGGCCGCTCCATTGCCCGTAAATAGTAAAGCCCGTCCCGCAACTCACCGACTCCAATCCTTATCCTCAAAGACCGGTCCTGAATGTGACAAGATAAATTAGTAAAGCTCACAACACAAGTATTGGTAGCAACCAACTGAGAGACCGAAATAAGGTTACAAGTAAGAGCAGGCACAAATAATATATCACGAATAATTAAAGACGATGATAAATGAACCGTGCCAGCAATTTTAGCAACCACAGAATGACCATTAGGAAGAGTAACGGGTCGAGGCGAGATTGAATAAGAGGCGGACAGCCACCGAACATCACCGGTAACATGATGAGAGGCGCCCTTATCAATTATCCAATCAAGAGACATACCACTAAGACGGTCCTGAGAAGCTGTAGAGGAGTCGGAAATTAAAACATTGGCTCGGGCCGGCACGCGAGATGTAGCAGACGAGGAGGAATTGGTGCGAGGCCGGTTCCGCATTTCCTCAAGAGTACGAGGACGATCACCCCACCAGTCCGGAAATTTTTGGGACTTGATGAAGCACGATTGAACTTCGTGACCCGAGGCAGAGCAATAAGAGCATGTGAGTTTGCGACGCTCCTGCCTCTCGAGTTCACGAATAACACACCAATCCGGGATAGAAGAAGAGCCAGACTCACGTCGAACCGCATAGGCCATAACATCAGACGGTTCAGAAAGAACAAGGGAAGCGTCTTTACGAAGTCGTTCCTCTTGAAGGACCACATGATAGGCACGATTAAGGCTAGGTAAAGGGACGAGAGCAAGTTGTTGGGATCGAATAGCACTATACAAGGACGCGTCTAACCCCTTAAAAAATTTATGCAATCACTCCTTTTCTTGTCGAGCAAGAGCATCCTTTGCCCTACCACAAGAGCAATTACCGCATTTGCAAGCAAATGGCGGCTCGTGGGCAGCAATAGCATCCCACAAAGCCTTCAATTGACCATAGTAATCAGTGACTGACATACCTTTCGTCTGATGACAGTCGTGTAATTCGGATTTTAGGGCAAAGATCTTCGAATCATCAACGACCGAGAATCGTTCCTCCAACTCGGTCCATAGCAATCGTGCGTCCTCGCAATAAGAGACCTTGATTTTTTCATCAATGGAATGCATAATCCATTGGACAATTGTACAATTAACAACTTCCCACTGTTCAAGGAGAAATTTGTCAGTAGGTTTGGTAATCGAACCATCACAGAAACCGAACTTCCGTCTTGATTTAAGCGACATACGGATCGAACGGCTCCATTCATCATAATTATCACTACGGAGTTTAACGTGAGTGATTGTTTGGCCTGGAACATCATGGCTTCCAAGATAATAAGGGGAAAGCGGATCGATCTTAGGATCCTTAGAGCCAGAATCTAAATTGGGGTTCGTCATGGTGGTAGGCGGAAGCAAGGGCTAAGGTTAGGGTATAGAGAAGTGAGGTTTCTCTGATACCAAGTTAAGTGATAATTATTGTGTAAAGTGTCATTCTATCTTCTCATTAGCTTCACTAATATTTATAAGTACAAATGAAGTCGGGACTAAGCCCATAAAACATATTCGGCCTGTTCGGCCTAATAGTAATCCTATGTATATTCATAACCCGATAACAAAGCCTTGCCTTAAATCAAATGGCTCCAATTGCCATCTCAGAACATAACCCTGTAATGTTGTTTGCAAAGATATTGTGGACATGTGGGGAGTTGTATTAAGAGCGAATCATGGTTTAAACTTTATGTTCGACCTTCATCGCTTTAATTTCTGTTTGTGTTCGACCTTCAGTTCTTTTCGGCTGAAAAGAGCTAAATTGAACTCAGCTGAGCTGAATGGATTTGAACTGAAATGAGCTGAATGAAGTTGAACTGCACTGAATAGATTTGTGAAAAGATGAGCTGAAATAAACTGAACTAAAATGAGCTGAAATTAATTAAGCGAAAAAGAACCGGACCTTACTTTCATTAACCAAATCTTAACTAATCAACGGTGACATCTCTTGGTCAAGTATGCACCAACGATAAATTAAAACAAGGGTGTTGCAGTCGCCTACAAATTCCCTTTGAGAACGACTTTCACTTAATCTAGAATTAGGCAGACAAATTATACTTTAAAAATTAAAATACACGACTCTTGGGCAATTATAAACTCAAAAGTTTCGGCAACCATTTCCCTCGGTTCGTTTCGTTTGCCGTGAGAGAAATGGCTTCATCATCTAGACCACAGATAAGCCAACAATGCTTATGAGACCAAGACCCACCCGACTAGTTATTGAGAAACCGGCTCTAAGTAGACTTAGAGTTTCACATATATATGTTGACCATTTTTTATTTTATTTTATTTTATTTATTTATTTATTTTTGTTCAAATGAGCGCACTATGTCGCGGGTGAGAATCGAACCACCAACTTCATGGTTGGGAAAAGAGCGCTCTTACCACTTGAGCTAACTCTTGTTCTCTATATGTTAACCAATTGAATTATTTATTAAAGAAATATGATGATGTAATATTGTAATTTTTTTTGACAACGATAAAATGCCATAAAATATGTTATTTCTTGTGAGCCTTGAAAATAATATTATCTACCATCAATTGAAATATGAATGGTGCAATTAAAAAATATCACCACTTAATGTTCTTGACTTTTAATATCTAACATGCATTTAAAAAAAATTGAGTGCACCCACTTAATGTCAAATATTAGGTTTTTTTTTAAGTGACGATTATAAGCTTTTAACATTATGTTAAAACGGTTTTTAAAAATTGCAGCTAAGACTATGGTATGCTGTTGATTATTTCTCATGTCTTAGAGAGTTTAACACTTCTAACCCAATATTTTGTGTGAATAAGTCGTTATTTGGCCATCAAGTGTAACTAACATATGAGATTTAGTTTTATATGATTGTATTATATCATTATCAAAGTTTGTATGTTTTCGTACACGTTTAAAAAATTAATTTTTTTTTGTCAAATTTTCACTTTAAAAGTTTAAGAGATGAACTAGGAATAAGAGTAAATATCAAGCTAGATAAAATGGAAAAAAATAAATTAAATGTGAAAGAACTAAATTAGAAATAAGAGGATATAAAATTATGAGAAAGAAAAATAAAAAGTCGAATTACAAGCTCTAGATTGTCAGGCATAGAATAAGTAGAAATTACCACTACACCAAAGCACCCTACTGTTACTTATATGATCTTCTATTCAATTATTTCTCACTGCTTGTCAGATGGCTTTTGGGGTAGCATACTATCGTCTTCTTCATTGATTTTTTTTTGGCTTTGGGGTAGCAGGGGCTACCCTATGCTACTCCTTAGGTCCGCCCCTAATTAAACCTATTAAGAAACCCCCATTGTTGTATACAATTGAAGGTATTATTCGATTGAATATAAAAGAGGGAAAACCAAAGGTAAATAGAAGTGTTTATTATTGTATTAGAAATTAAATAATTAATTAGTTAATTATATGTACATTGTGTTTCTTTGCTTATATACAAGATCCTAACTAGTTTGTCATGTCATCGATCCGTGTGCTCTTATTAGCACAACTAACACACATTACCATTTATTATCCTAGCTATAAACATTTTCCCGTGGGGTGTTGATTAAATAAAATAAATAGTTCAATTACCTAATAGATAGTACAGGTACGAATAAAGTTAATTTAAAGTTATGATATCAAATTTATATTTTTCAAACCTTTTTCTTTGTAAAAACTCTCCAATATCAATATGAGTACAAAAATATTACTTGTTATATAATCTAAATTAAGTCGTAACTAGTTTGAGCATAAGTATCGACCAGGAATACCAAGTATCAACTTGACAAGCAAAATAAGCCGATCGGTCGAATATGTGACAGAAGAATTATCTCTATTCCGATGAATTTTGAAAGTGAGAACATTCTTATATTACCAAACTCATAATATACGAGTATAAGACTAGGATCCTGAGGTAATCGTAATATATATATATACGGTGCATACAGCAGTCCTAATAATATCAGAGAATCGATCTCTTTATAGTGAATGATTTGACGAAGACCATGCACTCAACAAAGTCAAGATCAAAAGTTGATAGAATGACTTAGCCCTAACACATTAGCCCCACTACTTGACATTAAAGATTGCTGTGATTGGACAATGATGACATTCATCGGGCCCACTTGGGTCCTTTATTGTCTACTGCTTGATATCTGAAGCCATGCCGCGCGTGCATGTCAGAAATATGAATGATCATTGATGAAGATCACTATCAGTTGTCCAAATACGTTTTACCTACAATTGTCTTAACTCTTAACCTTACTATAACTACATATATAAGTGAATTATAATTCGAACGAATTAGATTTCCTGGAAAAATATCCTTTTAAGTTTAAGATGGTATTAATTAAGGAAATGTGCATTTTCTCAAATCAGTATGAGAAGCCCTTTTAATCAAAAATAAAGAGGTTGAAGAGCGACATTAAATCTCAGTCACTCGTGAATACTAATTAACGTCACTCAGAAGATTATTATGTAATATAATTGAACAAGATTTAACTTGTATATATACATTCAATCTCAAATCAATATAATGTAGATTTTCACAAATCAGTCAAGAAAAGAGGTTAAATAACGAGAGTAAACCTTGGTCAGTCGTGCTTACTAATAACTAACATCACTCGGAATATTATTATGTAATATAATTGACAGGATTTAACTTGTGTATATATACAATTTTTTTTAATTTGAGATCAAAGATTATTCGAGGCTCAAATTTTCTATTTTTTCCTATGATCGGTGATCTATGTTAATTTGGAGCAACAAGAAAATGCAATGGTATTCTTCTAACACATCATCTATTTAATACTCCCTCCTATTCTAAATAAGTCTCCCCTTTCCTCTTTGGCACAAAAATTAAGAATTTGATTAAAATAAGTATAAAGTATTGTTGTGGGTTGAGGTGATTGGAGAGAGGGAAGGTATTGTGAGTGTTGTTGTGGGGTGAGGTGAATAAAATAAGGATAAAGTATTGTATTGTGGGGTATTGTTGTGGGTGTGTGGTGATTAAAATAAGTATAAAACTTTACCAAAAAAGGAAATAGGGAAGGTATTGTGAATAGACGAAAAAAGAAATAGGGAGGGTTATTGAGAATAGGAGGGAGTATAATTTACACGTTTTTTTTCTATCATTAAGCATGATGAGTCGACAAAAAAAAAACAAGCTAGACGCGTAAAGGAGGCATAAGATTGGACAAATAAACGTAAATAATTGATTAGATGAAATTAAAATTCAATATGACTTTATGTAAATCAAGTAGTTAGTCTAATGGTCTTACACTATGTAGAATTGGATTTACTCGTTACATAACATGTGATTAATATAATTTTTATATTATTTATCTTATCACGGTCTTACTTAAGTTTTTGTGACTACCATTCGCAACTAATTACAAAGAGCGTGATACATACTGGTATAGTGCAAAGAGTGTGAAAACACAATGCCAGTGGTTGGGGACGACAAAGAAATGAAGAGAATATGTTCTCCATAATAACTGAAGAGAGTAGTGTATCAATAATCATCCTTTAATAACTCTATATTGCTTTTATTTTTAGGTCGTATCACCATGCATCCATAAAGAACTCCTTTAACATCTATATCCCTCTTTCCTTTCATTATTTCACCTTTAATACAATCACAAATTAAAGCTTTACAAGTTGCTTCATACCTTTTTACTAATACAACACTTTTCCTTTGCCTAATTATTTAACCATTTTAAATCAAATCATTTAATTGCTAAGTGCATGAATAATCTAAAAGCCTAAAATAGAGTGAGTAATGTTTGTATATGGTCTAATTTTCATTTACCTAACCATTATTCCCTTTAGATTACAATAACTTTTCATTGAAATTTTAATCCTTTGATCGATATCATAGATACTCATCCTAGTCTCTATGTTGGTTCCTCTTTCCTTTTCGGTGCTAGTTGAGTGTTGGTTCCCCTTTCCTTATTTGCTAAGTTTTATGTGGTATAAATTCAATTCCATGTGAGATAGGGTATTTTTTCTAGTCCAAATTCATTTCCTTAATTTTGGTGCCAAAAAAAAAAAAGAAACCAAGTATTGTACACACGACCAATAAAAATGTGGTTTTAATGTTGGCTTTACAAATACATAAAATCAAGGGAAAGATTGGTATAACTCGTAAGAGTATCATATATTTCATGGATTGAAGTTGAGTTTGGCTTTTTCATTTGTAAGAGTGAGGAATCGAACCCTTGACAACTTGTTTAAGATATGAAAGCTTTTACCACTCACACCAACCAACTTTGATGGATTAAAGTATGATAACAAAGCTCCATATCTAAGATGGTCATATACACAAAAAAAACAAATTATGTGATAGTTTTTAAATATTAATTGAGTTCTATGACAATTTTATTGCTCGATCTAACTAAAGAAAGTAAAATAATTATAAAACATAATTAGATGTTTTGTTTCTTAAAAATTAAAATGATATTTCTTTCATACAGACAAGATGAGATAGCATGTAAAAAAATTTACACCATTTTTATTTAAGACTATTTTAATTTAGACGATACCCAATTATAACAAAGGTGGAAATGAATGAGGTTATATGAAGTTTAAAGTTCAGACAATCTGAAGCAAGACCGACTAAACCAAATTATCAAACTTCGATACACTCATACACAATTACACATACACACTTAGCTGTGTAATTAACTAATTAATCCATGTTTCGTAAAACACATGATTTCAATTAATAAAAGAAATCCTACTTTTAAGATCTTATTCCTGATCATGCACAGAGAATGTACGTAGCTAACCACACTGCCATGCACAGTAGTGTGATCACTTGTTAAACAATTATATAATCATCATGATTAGCTACTAATTATATTTGTTATAATATACTATTTGTTAAAGTGCATGCACGAGTTGTTATTTCAACTTTAATACGTCGTTGTGTCTAAGATACGACTAAATAAACAAGTTCCATTATTGAACAAAAGTAGCCTTTCGGTCTCGAAGGGTAAATAAAAAGAGAGAGCATAAGAATCAATGTGCCATAATAGATATGGTTAAGGTTAGATTAGATTTATTAGGAAATCAAGTTAATGTATTTCTAAACATTATTGTCGGTCTTATAATTGAATTGCTCCGAAATTTTTCTGAAAATTTTTAATCAGATACGGAGTATGTCTTGATAAACTTAAGTATATTCTAATTGCTTAAAGTTTGATAGAATTCGAATTTAGTGCATGAGGTTCGGGTCGTCCATTTTAAGCAGGTACTATGAAATTAATTTAGGGCTTGTTTTTTCTGCCTTAATTTCGGCTTATTTTCTTTCAGCTTGGTTTTATTTAGTTTAGTTGTTCAACTCATCTTTTCACGAATTAACTATTAATTCAGCTCAGTTCAGTTCGGCTCCTTACGGACGAAAAGAACAGGGCAAGTAGTTTATCTACCTTAGGTTTAAACTAGTTTTACTTAGGGTAGTGCCTAAGGTTTGAACATAATAACAATATGAATAAGTAACCCTTGTATATATTCTTGTGAAGAAACACTTTTTAAAAGTATTTTAAAACACATTTTTTTTTAAAAAAAGGTATACATAATAATGATGTTTTTCACAAAACTTATGATCAACTATGTTTTAGTCAAGTAATCTTAATACGTCGATCTTAGGTTCTTAGACTAATAATACGCATCAAAAATAGCTGCTACGAGTTTTGCAACCTAATTTTAATGGTTTTAAGTAGATGACGTTAAATACTTAAGAGTTAAGGTAGCAATGGCACACGAGACAAAGGAAGAAACTTGTAGAACACAAAAGATGTCAAACATACAAAGCACTGCCAAAATAATTGTGGAGAGTGTCTTAGATTCTTGATCTTAATCATTCATGTATAAAGGCATTAGATAGGTCTCCCCTTCAATCCCCACTCATAAAAGAAGAAGATGAAAAATATAAAAAGTAAAATGAAAGGTGTCAATCATTCAATTTTTGCCATATGACAAAAATATATCATAAATTAATGTATCAAATTTTTGATACTTTTATATCTTTATTGATCAAAATGCTAAAAAAAAAAAAAAAAAAAAAAAAACTTTTACATTGCAAAAAATGTATAAGCACGCAACCTAATGAAAGGTCTTTTTCTAGTGTGGGGATCCATTATGTATATGTTGGTAGCTTTGAAAAAATTCCTTTCTAATTCCTTTCGCTTTTACTTTAACTTGTTGATCATTCGTGTAAACTATTTCTCTATTTCAAAATTACTTTTATACTAATTTTAATCTCGTGCAAAAAAATACATGGGTTACTTTAGATCCGTACAAAAAATGGTGGTCAAAATAATAATAACCCTACTTTTTAATTATATTGTAATAAATATATTCTCCGTTTGTCTCATTTGTTCTTTTGATGAAATATCGCTCACAAAGAACAAAGAACAAAAAAAAAAAATTCGACAGAAATGCAGTACAACCTAAATTTGACTACGATAAAAACCAATTAAAAGATGGATATTTCAATTAATATATAAACTTCAAATTCATAAAATAACAAAATATTACAATGAATTTATTTTTAATTTATGTGTTATTTGATTAATTATCATGAAAAAAAAATTAATAGAGAAAATAATATTTCTACATTCAAATGATAATTTATACTTCATATATAGATAGCAAATCTGCAAATAACACAAAAATAGTACGTAAATACTGACAATTTATTTCTACATAACTAAGATCCGTAACATTAAAACCTAACCATATTGCATTAATGGAGGATGATATTTCTAATGTTTATATTCTTCATAAATTAGTATTGTCATGTAATTGCTCATTCATGGACGGATTTTACTCTTTCATAGACTTTTTTTCATTATTTTTCCATAGTATACCCTTTACCTAAAAAACAAAAACAAAAAAATCTCTATAATTCTCTTCCTCACAAAATTAATCAAATCCGTCAAATTACACAATTATGGATGTTAATTCTCATATCGATCAAATAATAATTCTAATTACTAAATTTATTAATTATATTATACGAAGTATCAAATTAGGAAATTAATTTACACTAATAAAATTAGGGTTTGCTCTAAGACGTCGCCGGCGTCCAGCGTTGGGGTGAGGCATGTCGTCCGTCGCCAGCGTTGAACTAAGGCATGACGTCCGTCGGTAGTGGTGCCAGTGTTGTTGGTGGTGGCAGTTATGCACAAACTTCCTAGTTCATCAAGTAACAGCACATTTCTGTCATAAAGGATGCATATTTGGCAGCAAATCGACAATAATAAACAATGCAGCCGCCGAATGAATACTAAACTCCACACCTGCCAAAGCATAGTTAGTCAATACAAGCTCTCAACAACAAAACAAATTCTCTACACTATCCGTCACAAGCTGAAGACGACTAGTGTCCCTCTTATAATATGCAAGTGGACTATCCATGGGATGCTCCATTTCTCCCCTACTTGCCCTCTCACTTGCCTTATTGTGAAAGGAAGGCTATCCGTCTTCAATTTATAACGGATAATGTCTGTCACAAACAAGACGCTTTGCAACAACAATTAGTGTGCGGGACTCCTACCCTAAAGATGGGATTAAGTGATCAAAATTTAAAATCACAAAATGTCGACGTTATCGATTGAATTAGAATGAAAGAAAAAATAAAATTCATCTATGAATGAGCACCACCCTTTCAAATTTATTGCATTTTTTTCACCTTTTTAAGCATGCTTTTATTTTGTTTCTTGTTTTTTCAAATATTTGTTCATCACTTCATCCATAATAATTGGCTATTTTTTTTAATCATCAATATATATAACTAAAAGAGGTTTTTTTCTAAGCATGTGGTAGTGTTCAACTTTTACAAAACACAATTATTTATAAATAATTATTTATTTACAATTTTCCTATTCGAATTAGAAAATAATTAATTATCTACAATTTTCCTATTAGATTTAGAAAATTATTCTTTAATATTTGTTCACTTATTATTTAAATTTATTAATTT
>VHZZ01001473.1:78122-95215 GCA_009801015.1 Silene noctiflora | reverse complement strand
AAAATAACGGTTGGACGTAGGCTCCGGAGTAGGAGCTGAACCAATTTTTTAAAATTGTTGTCTTGTTTGTTTATTTACTTTTACGTTCTTTTATCGTTGCATTTGTGCTTATAGATCTCATTGTCAGCTCTGTGCAACAGTCATTCATACTGTTGCTTAGACCTGCTGGAACTCWTGTGAACTTACAATCAATTAAGTTTCTCAAGTGAACCTTACAATYATACTTGTGTTAATTCTTAACCAAGTAATTGAGAAAATTTTTAAAAGGTACACCTAATTCACCCCCTCCTCCTCTTAGGTGTTTATCGTTCCTAACTCTTCACCGATCCAATTGACCCATTTGCCACCACTAACCCAGACCAGCGAAACACAAACAAAGGAAAGAAAGGAGGTCAGGAAAAGCCAAGCCTAATGAAATTATTAAAAGTAGTGGGTGCAAACAAATGATTAAACAAACCAATTATTTTAGTCTTTTTTTAGAAAGACGGGGTTTTGAGAATCATTTTAAAAAGAACAAGTTATAATAAGCCGTAAAACTAGCTGGACCATTGTAATTACATTTTACCATAAAATCACAACTTCCTATCTTTTTAGAAAGACGAAAATAGTCCATCCGAAATAAAAAGCTATACAATATAATTAAAAGCCTAACTAAAACACCTAATTAATGTGACATGATAACAATTTATTGTGACTTGTCAATAATTTAGTCTATGTGGCATTAGTAGCATAGTAGCATATATGAAAAAAAAATATCAATTTCACATACATAAAACTTACCTTTATAATTAATGGTAAAAAAATAAGTATAAATAATTGAATGAAAAACCTTTAAAATTCCACAACTTACTTTTGAAGCATCATGAGTCATGACAATGACTAATCATTTTCAGTAGGTCTCGTGATAGACCGTCTCTCACTAATTTAATGAGAGACATAATAGGAAAATAGAAAAAGCAGTGGGTCCCTCACCCATCATGTGAGAGGTCTCTCAATAACGCTATTGAGAGACCGTCTCTCAGAAGTTTTTGTGAATCATTTTAATTATGTCATTTCCTCTTCCTATTTATGTTTTATCCAACTCCCACCATTTGCCTTATTGTTTTTTATAAAATTTATTATACTTTTAAGTGATTGATGTTTTTAACCATTATTAGGTTATTCCTGGTCTCAAAATAGAGATCTTATAATATTTCTTTTAATTTGTTATTAAACGTATATTGTTGTGTAATTTTACTATTATATTTTCCCGATCAACATATCTATTTAAAATTGTATTTTTCTACTAATGAGTATAATCATCTCTAACATATGTTTTTTTTTTTTTCATTTCATATGAACTATTATCACTGCGCCAATTAACTGTTCTAACAACGGTGAAATAAAGTCCAATACCGTTTTAAAACAAAAACACGGATCCGTTATAAAACCTATCGTTGTTAATTATTGACCACGGTTTTGAAAAATATGGAACCGTTGTAAAAAATTGAAAACGGTTTGAGAAAAATGTAGTCAAAATTAAGACAATGGTTAAAATCCGTTGTCAAAAATGATACTGACAACGGTTTTACAGAATGAAAATCGTTGTTAATGTTTAAGAATGGATCCACAACCGTTGCCTTACCTTATAATGAAAACGGTTTTTCCTGAAGAAAACCGTTTTTAAATATTAGATATGACAACGGTTTTATTTCGTTATCATTCTCCAATAGAGGGAAAAAACTTACAACGGTAGATTTAATGCATCTGACAACAATTCTCTTTCGTTATCTTCATTTTTTGGCGGCAAGTATTAATTAGCATTGGAGGGAAGTTATGTCAACGGCTTCGTATTTAAAAAAAACCTTTGTCAGTTAATTTTAGACAACGGTTTTCTAAGAACCGTTATCGTTTTATTATATATTTATTTATAAAAAAATAGGATTTTAGCAGGTTTCAGCACCTGTTGAATATTCTATTTTTTCAGTAGCATTTCAGTGGCTACGCACTGCACTGCAAAAATTCAATCCAACATCAAAATAATACACAGAATGGTCAATTCAATCCAGCATCAACATAATACACAAAATGATCAATTAAACCTAGCATCAAAATAATACGACAGGGTGACCAAAACTCAATACACATGGCTCTATATATACACATATATACATAATGAGTGCACTAACGAGGCTGCTGAAGTGAAGAAAATATTTGGCCCCCGATCTCTAACATCGTTGATTTTATCTTCCGTGTAGTTCGGTGCTCGTTGTTCAACGGTTTTAGCGGAAACTAGAAATCAAAATATAAAGAATAAATGGAAATATACAGAATTAAATCTAAGAAAGTTAGGTAATGTTGTAATTTTTATTAAGACACACTAACCTTAGAACAAATGGTGTAATATTTAGCCTTGATAATCTCATACATGGACCGACAAACGAAAAATGCGCATTGTTTATTGTCTGGCTGTAAATGAGACCATTATATAAATCCACACAAATAAGCTAAATTAGATCAACCTATCGCATATACATAAATTAAATGATACGAGCTATTATTAAGAAGATACGTACTTGTACCACGACAATGTTTGGAGGGGTGTTGCTGTTATATTGCTCAAGTGGAGATATTCTTATTTTTTCATCATAAACACTAATTTATACACGAAATTATAATTAGAATATATATGAGTCAATAATATTGATGTGAAATTCAAAGGATAATAGAATTCAAAGGTCATACAATAACAAATGACATTATTAAAGGCTGTAATTAAACTTACGCAATTATCATCTTTACAAACGTCTCAGACGGGGTGGCCACCGCAAGAGTCAATCCACCAGAATGTTTTTGTTTTGACGTTGATTTCCACTAGCACCCAATGCTTTCTATGGAGTTTCAAAAATTGAGCGGTTAGTTCGTATATATAAAACCGTGTTAATAAATTAATAGAATCGTGCTTCATTATAATAACGTACTATACATACACATTCTCATTTTAAGGGGCAAGCTACATTCTTTTGGTCATTGTCAACCGAAGAACGATTTCTTGGATGTGCTCTACGTATGAAGTAGCGACCGCCTTTAAAGAGAACAAGTAAGGACACAAAAATCCGTAGCTGGCAGGTCCATACAACTTGTTTTCAACGATCATATTATACAGGTACCTATTACGTCACATTGAACGAATGTTAGTTTCATTGATGACTTAAATAAACTTCGTTATTCGTAAAACCAAATGACTAGTTTTATTAATAAACTTACTTAATCCAAACTAAAAGATGAGTCGCATCTAACTCGTCAAGGTCGACAAATTTAAATAGAGACTTCACATCAAGTATAGACAAATCATCAAGTTTGCCCAAAATCTCATGTTCCATTTCAATCATGAATACATCCCCGGTTTGTGCATTACTTACAACCATCTCATGCATATTTTTCATCCAAGATGACATAATTTTTTTCTTATATTCCAAAGAATCATATTTCTTATCATAAGGTTGATCAGGATTTGGTGCAACATAATTATCTGACTTATAATTGATGTCGGTTGATTATATTTGGGGCTACATGTAATCCCTTATAAAATCTAATGCAAAACAATGGCGGAATCATTGTTGACTTGGGATTAATAACACAAAGATAAAAGTTCTAATCGTGATAAATTGAGAATGTATATAATTCTCAAAGATAAAACTCCAAAACGGTTAGTCAAATACAAATGACACTTTTCTAAAAAGGGCTAAAACAAAAACCTCCAAGAGTGTTCAAAACTAAAACCATAAAAGGAAGTATAAAAACAAAGTAGGATCTGCAAACTACGCGCTAGCTCATACTGATATCCCCAACCAAAACAAGTACCTATCATGTTATAAACATAACAGCCACAATCAGTGGGGAGTAACTCGACGTTCTCACAGCCATATCACATGATATAAATATTGTAGAAGCAGATTATATATCAAAAATAAATAAATAAATTGAAATATCAAAACATGTGTAACGGAAATAGGTCACCAATATCATGCTTAGAATAAACATGCTGGATGCTTAAAAGAAAAATTCCTCAAATG
Organism: Silene noctiflora; assembly: GCA_009801015.1. Classification (NCBI taxonomy): domain Eukaryota; kingdom Viridiplantae; phylum Streptophyta; class Magnoliopsida; order Caryophyllales; family Caryophyllaceae; genus Silene; species Silene noctiflora. The sequence goes on along the minus strand of VHZZ01001473.1, from coordinate 91,160 downwards.
ATAGAATGGAAATAATTTAATTCAGGCCAGAAAGTAACTTTAGCTATACTCCTTGATACCGCAGCATCTTACACTAGTTTCGGGAACCCAGTGTCACGCAAAGGTAACCAACTGCAAGTTCGCTCACTAGACAACAAACTATAACAAGACTCGTCTTACCACGCAGTGCGCAGTCTCAGTCTAAGTACATGTACATGACTCTACGACAATCTGTATCTCCCACTAGGGTACCCAATCATATAGCTGTATAAGAACCCGTATGCCTTAGTTTATTATTATTATTATTATGCCCTTCCTTGAATTATTCCAAACTTAAAAAAATATCCCAAAGATAGTATATTATTTAAATAAAATTATCTCAAAGGTTCGTAAGTGAACTACACTTTTATTTCTTCAAAACAGGAAGCTTAAATATCACCTCCAAAAGTATAAAATTAATCCAAGGATTATAATATGATTAATCACCGTATTTAAAACTTAAATCCAACAATTATCTTAAAATACTTTAGTAAAAATATATTATTTAGGCCTTAATGAGACGGAGTCCTAAAACAGTTTATAAAACAGAACAACAGTATTGTAAAATTCATAATTAAATACAAAAAAATCTAAATGATGCAAAGATAATTTTCATGGTTTCCTGTAGCTCTTAGCTACAACTTTCGTTTTATAACCAACTTCAAAAGACGAAAGTATCAGTGGTCTAAAAATTCATTTCTAAACGCTGTCAGAAAACGATACACAAAATGTTTCAGTTCATAAAACGACTTTAAGAAAACATACTAAGGCAAAATATAATTCTCAGATTAACTAGACATCCCAAAGTTTTTGTGAGAAAATAATTAGCCACTGTATCAAAAGCAAAATATGTTTTACGAATTAATCTTTGAGCAAAAGACAGACTTGTAGTTTACAGGCGAGCTGTTCACAAATAATTTATTCTAAGCAAACCATAAATCGAAAATTTATGAAATTTTTTCTGCAGACTCTAGGCTTAAAAATAATAGGAGTCTATTTTCAAAATTTTTGAATATTCAAAATAAAAATAGGCGATATAATTTTTACAAACAGGCTGTCAGATTCAACAGAATTAACGAACGGTTTTGCCAAAACTTCTAAATTATTTATAAAGTCGAAATGAAGATTTCAGGACCTAAAATACTCCATGTCTCTGCCACATACTAAATTTTCGTGAATTAAGCATTTGATTTGTATTTTAAATATAATTAAAACAATTCAGCATCACTATAATCGCAAAAACCGTATCAACACTATAAAATCCGAAATAAATGCTATAACTCCAAAATAATTACCGCGAAAATTCATGATATCTTAAAATCAATTATTAATTCCATAAAAATAATTTACACAACTTTAAAACATAAAAGAAAATGAATAATTACAATCCTGATATCAAACAATCGATTAATACATAAAAATCACTATATCAATTAAATAAATTCCCAATTGACAAAGTAAAATATATATAGTCAAAAATAATAATAAAAAAACTCATAAAACCAGATTTCAATAATTTCGAAAATAATATAAGAGTATAAATCATCATAAAATATTAAAACTCAATAATACATGCAACTACAACAAGTAAATCGTGTAATACCGAGTAACGTCGAAGTTACCTTATTCCTCAAGCTCCGAATCCATGAAATATTTGTCAGCGTCGGAATCCTCCCGGTAGCCCTTAAAATAAAAGTAGAAATGATCAAATCGGATCAAAAAAAGATGAAGAAAGATCGATCTTTGTTAGAAGCAAAGAGCCAAGTACGTAGGTAATTTGTTTAAACGGAAATAAAGAAGCAAGAAGGCAAGTACGTACGTAAAATTTTGTGACCAAATGCCGAACGAAATGTATGCACCAAATTTTGAATTTTATTTTCTTTAAATGAAAATGTAATGAACCTAGACAAAAGGTTAGAGTTTATAAGAGATTCAAAAGTTTTAAGTTGACTGGTTAAAATGGTTGTTTAAACAACCAAAAACATCTTCCCTTTTTTTTTAAATAAAAAAAATAAAAATAAGATATTAAATTATCTTACCAATTTTTAACAAAAAAAAAATTAAATAGATTTATAAAAAGCTTTATTTACTACTACTAATACTCGGTCAAAAACGGTGATGACCAAATTCGTTTTCCCATTTTATAAAAATGTGGCATATAAATAAAAGTCGGTCTGGAAGAGATCAGACTAAAACAAGACTTAAAACGAAATTAGTGTAACGATTTAAATAAAACCGATAAATTAAAATTAAAACTTTAAATCTCATAATTAAAAATAAAATAAACGAGACTAAAAATTTACGGGTGTTACACTACAAGTTAAGAAAAAAAAAATACACGAGACGTCATATATAATTTAAATGTAAAAAAATCGACTATTCCAAATTATTAATACCTCTTGAATTACGGGTGAATACGTAGTCATATCAGTGACTTTGGGTGTTGACCTAGAAGTCGTAGCATGCATTTTTTTGTGTAAATCCTGCAAATGTAACAATTAAAGTCAGGGGCGGAACCAGAAATGAAATGCATCTAGGGCTGAATTGATAGATTACTAAATCGATAGGTTAAAAAAAATTGCTACTATTATTCTATCGAGACGGATATTTACTATTTCAATTCATCTTGTAGTATGATATACAAAAATACCAATAGTAAAGATTAACAAAAAAAAAGTTTCGGAAAAACACTTTTTATTTTGGTAGTATACAATGTTTATCAAACAAATATGTTACTCCCTCCGTCCAAATCATTTGTTTACCCTTGATTAACATACTCCTCACGAAGAATATAAATTGTAAACAAATGACTGAGACGGAGGGAGTACAATACTAATAATATAACACACTCAATAATTACTTGATTTAAATAAGTAAAATATTTATAATAGCATTAGGTCTTTCTTAACACTGTCTTGAGTTTAGACTTTTCACAGCCTCCTTTTATTTTCATCTTTATTTAATTTAGATATGAGAATCATTTTAAATTAAGACGGCAATTAAATGTGAATCATTTTAGATTATTCAATAAGATTTGATTTTTTTTTTTTTTTTTACAAAAAATAAATAATATTGGAGTTCGAGAATGACTGACATTAAAAATTAGGAATGAGTTTCCTCAAGTGTTGGGAATTGGATAAAATTAAGGGGCATATTAATGAATGAATAATATTTTTTGGTTTGTAAATTTATAATGCTACCCACCTATTGTGGTTGGGTAATGAATGAATAATATTAAGAGAACACAAATAAGGTAAGCATTTTTCTCTGGCATCACCAAATTAAATTGAAAAAACTACTTTACGTGGGAATTGAACTCCCCTTGCTTGTTTGGTAGACCGACACAACAACCATCTGTGCTCCAATGTACTCTTGTATTTTATATGCACTTAATTTTATTTGATATTTCATCTAGGGCTATAGCCCTAGTAGTTAAGGGCTAGTTCCGCCCCTGATTAAAGTACTTACTATAGGTTAATATTCGCACCTTAATAAATTTAAAGGCGTTCATTATAACAAATTTTTCAGCTTTAGCATATCTACCTCATCGACGACAACATGAATGTTTTGTAAAGGTCATTGCATAAAAGAATCCACGACTTGTCCCAAAGTAGCGACCTCGTCATTAGGATATGGAACAGGTGTTGGACCAAATTTTTGTTTGTATAAGTCTTGCATTCCCACTTTCTTACATTTGTCACAGAGGGGTATGCCATGAACCTTAACCTGTTCAATCCCGTCGTAATTTAACACGAATCCTCTGACAACTTTAACTTTATACATTTGCGTCCCCTGTCTGATAGAGAGGGAAAGTATACAAGGCACCTTTTTGTTAACGCCCTTCTTCCACAATTTTAATTAATTAGAATTAGAAACATACAGTACATATACCTTAAAATAAATTTAATTAGTAAAGAAAGTGTGTGATTTGAATGAATATAAACTAGCAGCTACCTCGCCAAAAACGGGAAATGTCATTAACGACGATGAAAAGAATGTGCGGTCATCAACTTTCTCCTTCTCCTTTGCTGTGTCCTCTCGACTTCCTCCTCAACCACCTCTGTCTCCTCTGAAGTGGCCTCCTCCTCTACATGCTCCATGACCAGCTGCTCCTTTGGCGTGGCCTTCAAGGTTTCCTCCTCAGCTACCTGATCTTGATCCTTTGCCATGACATTCTCGGCTCTTGCCTCCGTCTCCTTTGCCATGTCCTTCTCTTCTTCTTTCTCGACATATAACACTTATATATATAAAAAACGTACTGATTTTCGGAATCCTATAACACATTTTACATAAAAGGTAGCTATATATTTGTACCTCATTATCAGTTCTCATGTCCTCGTTGACCTCCTCCTCTTCTTTCTTTATGACTTCCTGAACCTTAGCGAACTCTTTTTCAGATGGCTACTCCCCATTTTCCACCATTCTCATTATCAACCTCGCCACCGTCTCTAATTGCGTAGTAGAAATTACTATGATTTAATCTAATTTAACGTAGTTAGTTTTAAATTATGTTGAATAAAATACAGTATATATAATTACCTTCTCGGAATCATCACCATCCTTCTTCGTTCGAGTCTTCCCAAAATATTTAGTGATTCCAACATGCGTTGATACCCCTCTTACACGACCTGGATTCTCTGGTTTGCCAATTGCCCTAGCAAGAATGTCATCACGTCCTTTAGGCTTCCATTTTTCCTCCTGGACCTCTTTCTGACACAGCCTCTACATCATATACACCAAAAATAAATGCAACTAATATTGAGATTCTGACCGACCACCACTGCTACGAGTGATATATTTATTAATATAAATTAATTTAAACTTAAAATTTTCTCTTTGACACCCTAATCATATTCAGATTCTTTCCGACCATTCTTAGGAATGTGACCGACCATCCAAGTGTCGCGACGATTGCACTTCCCACATTGTTCCTTCTATTATTCATTCATCACAATGTTATATATATACAGGGTCAGGATCCGGTAAGAACCACTAAGATAATGAGAACCGTGAGAACCATCATTAAATCTCCACTAAATCTCGATTCAAAAGTTTAAGTGAATCATTTAGCCTTAACTTAACTTGTGCAAACACATTATTTGGTATAACATGAAGAGTCTATTGATCCAAGATACTCAAGAGGGGGGGTGAATTGAGTATCTAAAATTTTTCGTTTTTCAAAACAAATTCCGTATTAAGCGTGATAAAATGTTTACTTGAGGTTTATTGATTAAACCTAAGTAACCTATGGAAAGGAAAACGATAAAACAAATAAAAGAAACGAAGACACGCGTATTTTTGAAGTGGTTCAGTTTCACAAGTCGAAACCTACGTCCACTATTCTTGATTAATAATTTTAGTACCTTTCTACGGATTACAAAATTACTAATCTAACTCGTACAACTAACTCTAGTTGTAACTCAATTTGAGTACCGTTAAATACTCAAGACACTACGAGTATCGTTAAATACTCAACACACTACGAGTATCGTTAAATACTCGACTTATCTTACGCTAATAAGAAAGTGCTTTTGATTGTTCTTCTAGTGTTCACAAATGAACGAGTAAGAAACAAATTAAGCTCTATTATCTTATAATGATATTAAGAAATTAAAGCACGAAGAAATAACACACGACTTTTTCGAAAATATTGCATAAGAGTTTTTGCACGATTAAAAAAATATGTGCGGAAAGTCTCTATTATTTGATATGGCACATTTTCTTTTTATAGTGAAGGGCAAAATCTAGGTTAACTAGGAAACCCTAGATCATGAGAATAAGATATAGAATAAAAGATTTTATTCTAAGTAATATTTTAAGATAATTCTTCTTGGTTAAGAAATATATGATACTAAATAAGATATATAATATCTTAGATAATAATTTTATTTCCTAACAACCCTAAAAAAGATGAGAATAATATATCAAGGATTTTATTCTCAAATCTCAACCAATTATTGTTCAAGTATAAGATATTATAGATTTATACAAAAGATAAACTAAATATCCAACACAAATTAAAGATTTTGTGGTTATTACGGCTCATAGGTGGCAAAGTGGACACGAAACCCTACGTTAACATTAGGTTAAGTTATAGTTAGGGTTTTGGATGTGAGGTGTTGGAAACCCTAGGTTGTAGAAGAAAAAAAGCAACTCATAAGTTGCTTATTTTGATGTCAACCACAATTCTTCAAGAGTTTAAACATAATTGCCCGAATCTATAAAGACTAAGCAAACGATTACGAGCAAGATACGTATTCAATATAATTACGAGCTTGTCATCATTAAAACCAAAACATATATAGATACATGATCCAACATAACATAAACTAAATTTATTGATTATATTAAGAAAAGATATAATTTATGTACAAAAATTTATAAGTACACTAAAATGTGCTCTAGATGCATAAAGATGAGTACTAGGTGCATGAAAACAGTGAGACTCAAGAAAATGATTACTAGGTACATGAAAAATAATAAAACGTATTTCACCTCGATTTTCGCCAATAGTTTATAATTTTTAAACCAAGAAATATGTTATCTAGACATAAAATTCTATGTCGAATCCCAATATTTCATTATTTTAAAACAAAATTCCGTAAAGTGAAGCTCTCAAGGTTCTTATTATCTTGGTGATTCTCATAGGATCCCAAATGAGTGAGAGAGAGAGAGAGAGGGTGTCAAGATCCGGTGAGAACAAACACTAGGTTAGAACGGTGAGAACAACCCTCCTCCCTTTGATTATAAAAAATCAACGACTCATGTTACCACTATTTATGTCACTTATGTCAATCATCCCCTGTAAATCCAATAAAAAAAACTTCCAATCATCATACACATCCAGTGATATCAGCCAACAAACCTATCAATCTATCATCCAGACATGTCGGGTTGCCATTGTCGGAGGTCCGACACCACTTTGCCGGCCCCACCACGCATCAAGTTGATACTGCTTGATTCTTTCATTTGCAGTCGAGCACAGTCACCACAATACCATCACTAAACGTCAATACTACTCTTTCGACCACGTTTCGACGCTGAGTTCGAATCACCTTCAATCATCAACTTTTTCTCGGCCAGTACCATTTTAAGCAATAGCCTTTAACCGACACAATCACCATCACCATGCCAACCCACCCTCAGCGGTCGCGCATCGCACTGCTGGACGGAGATCTCCTCCTCAACATCACCTTGCTTTCTCTTTCAACCATCATCAGTTTGGGATAGCTACAAAATTCCATACAAAATCAATTTGCGGTACACAAAATTAATGTATCTTGTTTCTATATTTATGTATCTCAAAGCAATTTTAATGTACTTAGTTAGCAATTTTGTGTATCTATGTTAAGATACATTAAAATAGTGGCTAGATACATCAAAAATTAGTGGAGATACATTTAATTAGACGGGAAACCAACGAAGGGGGGGAGGTGAGGTAGTTGTCGACGGCGACTTGCCGTCTGCCGTTCACCAATCAGAATAAATATTCCCCATTAATGGCATAAACCTATTCTTTAGTAAAACTCAAAGCATTAGCGGCGGAAATAAAGAGATCGATGATTGGCGACGACAAATTCGTGCAGTTAACACCAAATTTGCCCTGCATCAACTGAGCTATTATTCTGCAAATCAACATACTCATGAAATTAATCGAAAGCCCTATAAATCAAAGGAAGAGAAGAAGAGGGGGGAATGGCGAACCTTGTGGAGACGATCGAAAATCGAAAATAGAGGAGAAAAGCTCGGAGACTGAAGGCTGTTGAGATACGGAAGCGAGATGGAGGATTTGTACGACTTCTTCGCCATTTTCATCTACAGGTTGCATTGTGTTTCAATGGCCATGTAGAAAACGAGAGTTATTATGTTGATGTCAGATTGTGTTTTTTAGTGCAATGTTGATGTCAGGTGGTGCAAATATACTCAGCGACATGTTGACAACAAGAGACACCGACCTTGATAAATTGTATTTGTTTAATAATTAAGGGGTAAATATACGCGTTCTCACAGAGTGTTCGTGCTCACCGGATCCTATATATATATATATATATATATATATATATATATATATATATATATATATATATATATATATATATATATATATATATATATATATATATATATAGGATCCGGTGAGTCCACTCCCTTAGATGAGTATTAAATCCAAATAAGGACCATAGGATCTAATTAAATCAAGCGCCCAGATCTTGCCACGTAGCAAAAACATATCGCGCGCATAGACACAGTAATAATTTCACAAAACTGCAAAACCTCTAAACCCCTGCAACTACTCTTTCTCTCTCCTTCAAAAATACACAAAAATCGAAGCACAAATAATTGACGGTTAAGAAATTTAATTTCATCAACGCTTTTCATCAACGATCTTCAGCGATTTTCTTCAACACTTTTTATAACAACGATAACGTAAATGATGATTGACAACTCTTCTTAATTCATTTTATTTTTAGGTTACAAAATGATGATTTGTTGATATTTTTGATTGCATTGTACTTAAATTATGATTTGATGCTGATTTTGGTGTTATTATTGTGTTAATCAATTTTATTTTAGTTTAAAGTAACCGATTTTTACTTTAATCAGGTGATTTTTATGGATTATTAATTATTGTTAACCCTAAAATTCTACCACAACCTTTGTTTTTGTTGTATTACAAATTTCGTTGTGTTTTATGTGTTTAGGTTCATAAATTGTTGTTAATTTAAACTTTTTCATTGCAGTGTAGTTAAGCTATGTTCTAATGTTGATTTTTTTGTTATTATTGTCTTAATCGTTGTTATATTATTTAGAAGTTACTGATTTTAACAGTTTTACTTTGTTAATTCTGCTATGTTTTACTTTACAAATTATTTGGTGTTAACGCTAAAATTCCACTATTTTGTGAAGATGAAACACAGAAAATGCATGTTATGAACCAATACATACTATTTCTCGGGTTACATTAAATTATCTAATCTGTTACAATAACGTAAAAAACCATATAAAACTGTATCTTTATTATTTTAAGAAGATGAAAGATGTTACACATAAAACTGTATAAGTGTTTATTTGCACAAGATGAAACACTATTTTCCTAAAATGTAACACATAGATCATAAAATTGTAACACATAAAAATCATGTTATGAACCAATAGTTACTATTTTTGCGTTACATTTAGTTATCTCATCTGTTATAAACAAAACTTAAAAATAATCTTGTTTATACTTTGTTGATATCAGGTTTTTTCACCTTTATAAAGATAACCTTTTGTGTATATGCAGATGGGACGCCCTATGAAGAAATCAAAGAAAACAAACCAATCTAAAGAAAAAAACAAAGAAAAGTACAAAAAGAAAAGCCCAGGAAAATAACAAAGAAGATGGTCAAGTTTCAAGGAAACGTGTGAAGCTGATAAAATAGTTGGCAAAAATAACTGCAATGACATTAGATAAGGCATGTAAATCCAAACAAGAAGAAGACAGTGACTGTGAGGAGGTAAAGGATGATACAGAGTTCGTTACAAAGTGTAGGCCACATGGTCTTTCTGAGATAATTGCAATGCTTACAGAAGAGCAAAAAAAAGCAGTAACCGAATCGGTTTTGGTGGACTATTGCATCTACAACTTAACAAAGTTCCACAAACGTTAATGCCTTTGATACTTGAAGCATTTAATGACATAAGCTACATGTTTAAGGCCTCTGATACAAAAGAATTTGAACCGTCCTCTGATGATGTATATGATGTGTTCTGCCTGCCTAGGACTGGCACAAAGGTGACACATATAACTTTAGGAAATGCAAACCCTTCACAAGATGATCATCTGAGGGATGAGTGAAGAGCAAGATTTGGTATAGAAGGAATAAACAAAATAATAAGTCTAAACTTGGTGCATAAAAGGTTGGAAGTCCACAAAAGATAGTGGAGATGAGTTCAAGAAGTTGTTTGTACTTTACAGCTGTGCAACATTCTTAGCCCCTACTTTAAACCATTCAATTGATATGAAATTGGTGAAGACAGTAGATGTAAACCAGATAAGGACATATAACTGGTGTAAATATATCTTTGACCAATTAGTTGTGCATGTGAGAGCATATAAAGAAAAAGGATACTGCTGTTCGTGGCTGCACATTATTTCTCCTGATTGTATATCTACATCGCTTCAAATTCCAAGGGACTTTCCCCCCAACAAGGTTACCACTGATAAGGCATTGGACAGATGCAAATTTAACAAAAAGAGTTAAAGATGAAGCTGGTGTCAAGGCACTTAGGAGTGGGGCTTTGTCTACTGTTGCTTTTCCTATTTGTATTAACATGCCAACTGCAGCAGTTCATCAACCCGAAGGTAAATCGTATGTTACAATGGAGCTACCAAATGGAATTGAAACAGATGAGCAGTTAAGAGCAAAAGTTGTGGATGTAAGTAAATTTAATATTTCTCCATTTAAAATTTATTCATTACTTCAATTGCATGCTTGCATTACAAAATTGTAAGGGTAAATTGTTTACACAAAAAGACTCATTATTTTAAGGTTTATTTTTTTGTAACATAAACATTTTAGTATACACCCATTATTAGCGTGTTTTGTAACTCTAGAATTTTTATCCATTTCATCAGGATATTCATCTTATTTTCTTAACAATGAAAAGAGACAATGACTTGCTATATGAGAGAAATGTTGCTCGGATGAAGGAGTTCAAACAAAAGACTCAAAGTCAATGATGCCTCTACTTCACATAATCCAAGCCCACCCGTTTTATCACCAACTCAAAGTGTTTTTCGAGATATGAAATTCCATGACTACTGTGATTTTGTTGTTGAAAAGGTAAGGGAATTGAAGGATTTGGCATCTAATCTGCCATCATTTGAAGAATACTGTGAATTAGTTGCAAATAACAACACACGGCATACTGTTGATCAAGAACCTGTTAATACAGAACCTGTTAATGAACAACTTAATGATGAATGTGAGTTCTTTAATTTTGATACAAGCAGCACAATTGGGTTAGAGAACATCGGAGTGACCCAAGAGAATGAAGTTGATAACAATGACAAGGAGGATGACATAATCCATGATGTTTTAAATAACATCAACAATGCTGAGCAACTTGTTGAGGGATATGTTGACAATCACCAAAATGGTGATGAAAATGCTGATGAAAATGGTGAGGGAATTGCAAAGGAAAATGATGTTGGTCAGCCAAATATTAATGCACAACCTAATGATGAGGAAACAACTAATGTGGGGATGACTAAGCAGAGTGATCAGGGAAATGATGAGGGGCCAACTTTAAATAATGTAGAAGAATATGATCACAACCCCTATTTGCTACGCACAACAGTGCAGGAACGATGCATGGATGCAATTGTTGACAACTTTGGGTGCAGTCTCGACTGTGAAAATGCTGATGAAGGACCCACCACATATGTTTCCCAGTTTATGATTGACAACAAGGACATTCTGAAGCCCATATTGAGCCTGAGAAAAGATGTTGTTGACTACTGTTTACTTGATGATCACAATGTAAACAATACGTAAGTTACTCTTTTACACTGTTACAATCTTGGATTTTGAGTGCTACAATCATTAATTCCATGTGGTGAGATATGTTAAAATAGTTAATATGAAGATTATAACACTGATTTTTATAACTATGTGGTTTGCAGGGAAAGATTAGCAACATACGGATATTTCCACTTTATTTCAAAAGAGGATGTCTTGTCCATGAGAGATGATCAATATATAGCATCGCTGATGATTGAATGTTGGGCAATAATGTTGAATGAGCTGACATACACACAACATGCTACTCAAATACCAAAAAGAATGTACTTTGGACTGACACATATGGTATGTTATAACTATTCAAATATTCTGTTATTTATATTTGTATATTGTATTACATATATAAAATAATATTGCTCCTGTCATTAGGAAAACTTCTCATCATTAGTAACAGCAGAAAGACAGCAACAACCAGCACAACTAGTTGAAACATTTCAAGCTTGGGACACCTGGACAAATTGTTGTATGCATCAGATAGATTTCAATGCACAATTGGTAAGTTACAAAATCAACATTTGTAGTGTTATATTTTATATTTAAGTTTTCTGCTTTTATTACATTTGAAAAATATAATTTATTTGTGTTTTCTAGGTGTTCATCCCCATGGTTATTAATAGGCACTATTTCTGTGTCCGCATCAACTACATAACAAAGCAAATTGAGTATCTTGACAACAGGTCATATAACGACTTTGAGTCAACAATGTACAGTGTTGCAGCGAGAATGATGGTATTTCTCTTTCCTTGTAGTTTCATAAAATATATGGTTTGCTATAATTCACAATAACTATATATCTTTGTTTATGCATTTATTCAGGCTGATATAATGGGCACATATTTGGAAGAAAAAGACAATAAGAGGGGGGTAGAAGTGTACGGATACCCAGTTGTTAATATGCAATTTAGGTGGCAGTCTGGAGATTGTAATTCAGATTGTGGGGTATTCCTAATGGTGCACATGGCATTTTATGTTGGAACTTTATTTGATTGTGACCTAGACAATAAATCATCAAGGATCATCTACCGTGCTGAGCTATTGTCAATCCTTATTCTTAGTGACTTGAATAGTTCAAGAGATGACACCTTACAAAAGTACAAGAATTCAAACCTTTGAGAGATGAGTTGCTCCCTGTACTTGCCGAAGAAAGACGAGTAAGAAAACAACAATCAGAGGAGGAAAAAGGGAAGAAACAACGGAGGGTGAAGTCTACTGCAAAAGAAAAGGGAAAGGCCATGAAAAAATTGCAACCGTCAACACCACAACCAACAAAAAAGAGTACAACAGACAATGTTGTGTCATCGCCCATGACAATACTTGGGAGTAGGAAGAAAGTAACATCAGATGGACTTGGTTATTCACTAGATTGTGGAGAGGATGGAGTACTTCCCGAGGTTATTTCAAGGTTTATGCGTGGTAATCAAGCACTGTTCTCGGGTATGCTGCTCTTAAGAAA